>PVIU01001374.1:0-185073 GCA_004026605.1 Ondatra zibethicus
GAAGGGAGAAGGGAAGGACTGGGGAGAGATTGGGGGAGTGGGAGGGCGGAGATGGAGGAAAGGTGGGTGTTGGAGAAGGGAATAAGATATCTACATTATTGGAGTCATTTTAGGACTGGCAAGATACTTGGCTCTAGAGGAGATCCCAGGTGTCCACAGGGATGTCCCCAGCTAGGTCCTTGGGCAGCAGAGGAGAGGGCACCATGTCATTTCTTAAAGGCACTAATGCTCAAATCTTTTGTGGAATGAATAAATAAATATAAATTATATACATATGCATATATGTGTGTGTATGTATGTATATGTTCACACCCAATATAAAACCTTATGAATTCATTTAGTGCTCTTTATGCATGTATGCTTAGGGCTAACCAAGGAGGGTTACATAAACTTTCAGGGGGCTCATACCTAAAGAAGACTGATTTCCTCTCCTTCCACAACCTGTGATTATAGCTCTTCATTTATCAATGGAGCTTTATAAGATTTAATATCACCTGGCTTATCAACTGATAGTATTATTTTGCAAGTTTATTTGGGCAACTATACTGTTGAGAATTCATAAGTGCAGTTTCTCTGTTATACATAGGAGAAACTATCTCCCAGGAGATCTTCTTGCCCCTTCATTCTTTAAATGTTTCTGCCTCAATTTCTGTAATATTTTCCGAGCCATAGAGGTAGAAGTTGTGTTGTGAATGCATCACTTGGATTTATGTGCCCCATGTATAGCTGTTCTCTTCAGTTTGGCCAGTTTTGGATTTCTCTAATAATGTCCCCTTGCTTCAAAAGAACAAAAAAGGTTATTTGGTGAGTGGTATAAGCATTAATTTTCTGTGGGTATAAGGGTAAGTATCTAAAATGCAGCTGGAAAATAATTTTTGGCTTAGGGAAATACTAGTAGTATGTTCTTCTCTAGAGTCCATGGCCTCCTTAGCCAGGGGACATTGATTAGGGTCATAATAGCAAGTATGTATTCCCTAGTACTGAGCAAGCTTTAAGTACAATTAAATAGATATTGGTTATCCAAAAGGTAAAAGTGCTGTTATTGTATCTTCTTTATTATTTTGCCATGATGGTCATTGTTGGACTAAAACAATTTGCATCTGGGTAGAACTATTGATTGTTTTTCTACCGTGAGTGCTTGCAAGACACCTTCATATACTATGAGAGGGAGTCCTTAGGTGCAAAGCTAATTCCAGTGTGATTCATCTAAGTCATGTGTCTGAAGTGGGTGTGACTTTAGCAATAGGCTCTTATCTTCAGTTTCTAAGCCAGCCAAGGGCAGCAACACTAGCCTGTAGTGTTGGGGGACTTCATGGAGTACCCTGACCGTAATTTCAATCTCAAAGGGATGTTTCTGATGCTTGGGATTGGGGTTTTGTTAAGTCATCTGTGGTACTTGGGGGAAACACTATTACATCAAATAATGTAACTGCTTTTATCTATCTATCATCTATCTATGCATCATGTATATATCAATCAATCATCTATCTAGACACACTTGCATATACATATATAAACAAACATGCATTATATATGAATTTTTAGGAAAACATAAAATATTTACCTCTGACTTTTTCAAACATCCTCTATGCTATTTATCTCTCTTTGGACCCCTGTCCTCCTTTTTTTTTTTTTTTTTCGTACAGACACTGCTGGGCTCCTTTTGGTTTTGATCCCTTCCACTTCCCAGTTAAGGCTTCTCCTCAAATTTTCCCTATTACAACACTTGTATTCTATTCTCTCCCTTTCTAGTATTCCTTCTCCTCAATTACCTTGTGGTCCTTTTTTAATTTTCCTGTATCTTTACTTACTCCAGGTTACATACTCATACCTAAAGACTTTAAAACATCATGCACAGATAAGAGAGAACCTAACCCCTAACCCATTTGTCTTTCTGGGTTTGAATTCCATCTCTTAGTGTGATATTTCCCACTTCCACCTATTTACCTTTAAATTTCAAGAATTCATTTTTTTTTACAGCTGAATAGAATTAAATTGTGTATGTGCACAATATTTTCATCAGTTGAAAGATATTTAGGTTGTTTCCATTTCTTATCTATTGTGAATAAAACAGCAATGAATGTGACTGAATAAGAATTGAGAGTTTGGGGCATGCTCCAAAGAGTGATACAGATATTTCGTAAGTAGGCCTGTGTTTAGATTTTTGAGAATTTTCTGCACTGGTTTCCATAGTAGTACATCAGTTTGCAGTTCAACCAGCATCCAATAAACATTTCTCTTCCTCCACATCCTCGCCAGTATTTGCTGCCAGTTGCTTTCATTATCTTAGTTATTCTGACTAGGGTGGGATGGAATCTGATAGTAATTTGTTAGTTTGTCTCCAATTGCTAACTAATGATACTGAATACTTTGCAAAAAAATCTTAACCATTTAATTCTTTCTTTTTTAACTTTTTAAATTTATTTTTAAAACAATCTTATTTTACATACCAATCCCAGTTCCCTCTGCCTCTCATCCTCCTCTTCTCCCTACCTTGTTCAGACCCATAAATCTTATTTCTTAATTGATGGTTTTTCATGTCTTTGTTTTTTAAATTCTTTGTATATTCTGAGCATTAAATCTCTATCGGATGTATAACTGGCAAAGGTTTTCTCCCATTTGTTCTCATCCACTTTATTTGTCCCCTCACCCATATACATAGCTTTCTGAGTTCAGTGAGGTACCAATTGTTGATCTTCATTCATGCACAAAAGGGCTCCTATTTGGAAAGTTTTTTTTAAACTTACATTTTGGAGGACACTGTCTATGTTTTCTTGTATCTGTGTCTTTGAAAGACAAATCAGTTTGAAAATTCTATACAAAAATTTAGTGTGCATTGTACCTTCCAAAATTTCCTTTTCAATTCTAGTACTATTTTTGTAGAATTTTTAGAAGGTATTTTTAAAACAAATATATAACTATGCATAAAGTTCATTTATTTGTTTCTTTTTTATTATTCATTTTTCCACTTAAAGAAATATTAAGCATCATCTACTGACCTTCAATGTCTTATTTTTGTTATTTTTTCTTATCATTCAGTAAAAAGAATTTTCCTTACTTTAGATTAAGCATTTTTAAATTGTGGTTTAATTGCAAACAGGTTACATAACATAAAAATATGTGGATACATCTACATCTTTTATTGTTGTTGACTTATAATTTAGTTCATTGGTACAGTTTAGGCTTCAGTTTTAATGATTTTAGTCTTCGAGTAAGACTTATTTTATTGGCTAGCTGATGGTTTTTCTTGGACAATCTTTCAGGTTCACTTAGAAAGTATATATTTTAGTACTTTTTATACTGTTGTAAATAAATAATAATTAGACCAAGAGGTCTGATAAACATATGCAGACTCAACAGGAAAGTGTTTCCAAATTTGCCCCATCTTTCCAGCAAGTCTTCATTGTATTAGTGATTTCTACTGTTATCTATCATTTTGCCTTTGCTCCTGCTAAAATGCTAAAATGTATACTACACACCGTATAAGTGCCTTTTAACTTGAAACAAATTAAACATGACTGCTTAGAGACATGTCTACTGGCAAAAGCAGAGTCCACAATGGAATCTTTGTCTGAATTCTATCTGTCCCATGCTTCCCCTAACATCTTTAATCCCAGTGGAAAGTCAGGATGGACTTGCTCATTTTCCTTTGACTTTACTTTTGCAACTCAGATGACATAAATCCATCAGTTCCACAAAATCCAAATATTTGATGGACACTATTTCTCTAACTCATCTCAAGTATACTTTCCTCTCTTTATTGTTTCCTAGGCATATTGCCTATTATACTCCTCCTAATATGTACAGGTTGAATGTTTAGCAGTAGTCATTTCTTCCCTTGAATCTCAAACTACTGGATTTTCTCTTGGCTGCTTCTTCTTGCTATGGAAATCACACTGTAACTGTAACCTACCCCCCAAAATATCTTCCTTGAATTCCTGTAGTCAAACACTACTCATAGTCACTTTATCATTCCCTTCCTATGTTACATGAAGTGACTTTGTTTTTATATCCATCATTTTCAATCATGTTATAATACTGAAAGCATGTAAGAACTAGGCAAATCATGTTATGATCCTCTTTTGAACACCTGCTTCCTCTTACAGTGCTTATCACATCAGTAACTGTGTGCAAATATTTATTGATAGATTAGTTTAATCTATTATCTCTGAGTTTTTGAAGGATGCTAACATGGTTAGCTTAAATATCAAGGATAAATATTATTGTCATTAGGTCTATGGCTCTTGAGTATGAAGTCTTGGAAGGGAAGATTCATGGAAGTCTTCCATTTGTTTTATGACCTTCATTTTGCTGCCTAACCTAAATCTCTCCACTATATTTTTAAATTAGTTTCCCCTGTTGCAAAGCAGTGTATGAAAAACAGATGACTGCTTCTCTTCATATCCTTTCTCTCATTCCAAGACCATCATGAAACCAGACCACTTTCTTTGTCCAGGGCTAAATAATTCTTGCATTTTTAACACTTCCTGAAGTTTTGATTCACTATCCCCTAAATCCTTTCCAGTGTTTTCTGGTTACAGCCTTGTCCATTTCCACACAATAGAAACACTCTATATTTGGGCTGTCTAATGTAGTAACCACTCGTGATGTGTAATGAATGAGAACTTGAAATGCAAGGCACTAAAGGGCTGGATTCTTAAATTGCATATAATTTCAATAAATTAAAATGTAAATACCCACATATGGTTAGGGTCTAGCGAATTACCACAGCTGTTACATGCTGGGAAGCATTCTGAGCACTCCTGGACAGAAGCACATTATATTTACAAATAGGTAAGTAAAAAATGGCTGTCATAAGTGTGCAGTAGAATATTAGTTTAAAAGTTTGGAGAGAGGTATAGCACAATGTATAAAACAAATTTTGCAACTACATTGTCTTAAGTTTAATTTCAATGCAGCTAATTTAGCAATAGTCAATTGTATTTTAGGGAAGAAGTTGATATTCTTATTGACCTGATACTTAATAAGGCAGATTTACTATAGAAATTTCTGTCATTCTTAATCTGTAGCATTTAATATTTTTTATGAAAATAATACATATTAATTTCTTTTCAGTATTTATTTAAACAGAAGATGAAGGAAGGAGGAAAGGACCAAAGAATGACTCCATATGGTCACCAGCAGCTAAAGCTGCAGAGGTCTGTGGTTGGGGGCTAGGGTACATACATTTGGTTGCTAAGGAATGGGCACACCCTGGACTATTGAGGCTATGGGTCCTAATGATTTTATATATATAAAATCATATGCATATGTGCATATGCATGTATGTGTACATAAATGACTTTTCTAAATGGGTCTACATTTTTCTCAGTGCTTCTTTTCAGGCTTCAAGATTGGGGGTGTGCATTAATTAAAAAAACCTGGGAGCATTTACAAATCAGCTGCACACTTCAGATCATGGCTGTCTATTTCCTCCTAGTACACTTACTGTTGAGAAGAATTGTAGTCACTAAACAAGGAGGCAAAGATGATGTCACATCTAAATACATTTCCATGATTCCACATTCTTACACTGCATTTCAGTTCTGATTCAGGAGAAGAAAAGTGAAAACTTTTCTCCGTTATTTTGCCTTTTTAGTAACAAATAAAGTGTCTTTATTTTAGAAGAGAATGCCTTTCTGTGAAGCTTGTTTAATTGAACTCTCCTTAGCACACAGGCCACAAATTTCACCTCTTCTAAATAAATTAGATATGAAGTATATAAAGTGCCTTTTATATTGAAATTTTAGTTTTGATGCTTGCCATAAAGCATGGTTATAACTTTATCTATCATGTCTTGCAATATGTCAACATTTCAGCTCTATGATAGAGATTAATAGCAACAATCAGAAAGACAAACCTCAGAGCAATATCAGCCTTTCCATGGTCCTGTCTTCTCTCTTCCTCTACATTGGAGTCATAGAATGGAGGGACTGCTAGACCATTATATTTTTAGGGTTTCTGGGCTCCCCTCTCCTTAAATACCTTTCGTTTAAACTTTTCTTTGTCTTTTATAGCTATATTCCAACACAATATGGCAAAAGGGTAACTTTTTAAAATTAGCACTGAAAAATATGTTTCAAAAGCATTGAAATAGCTAATTCATCATCTTAGCTCTGGAATTTTAATGGCTGGAAACAACACAATTTACCACCATCTGTCTTACTTGTCTCTCCCTCTTTCCACTCTGTCTCACAGATGATGTGAACAGCAGTTTTAATGAAAGTCAGACTACACATATAATATCTAGTGATGTTCTTTGATTTTTGACAGCACAGAGAAACAAAAATCTATCTGAAATAAATATTCAGTGTCATTTTTTAAGCTGGTAATCTTCAGACAAGCGGGAATTATTTCTCATCAGTACAGATAAGTTAGATTGTTTGAAATCCATCAATTTAATGAATACAAGGTAAACTAAGTACTGCCACTCCAGTGCTCAAAAACATAAGATAATTTTCACTGTCTCTAATGGATGAATTTTCATCATCTGACAACAATATGGTTTCATTTATTCAGAAATGTTAATAATATTATAAAACCGTTGAAATATCCATGTGGTTGTAACCCATATCTTATAGGTATTTATTCAATTATACAATTACTAAAGAGAATTTTTGAAATTGTTTCTTCAGGGCTAGGAAGATAGCTCATAGACAAAACAGTATCTCTAACTAAGACAGATGCCAGGTACCTGACATTCCCAAGCTTATTTTAGTGAATCAGTGTTGTTGGAAAAATTGCTAGGCAGGTAGAATAGCCAATGCAGAGACCGTTTGAGCTCATGCCTCAAAAAATAAAGTGGAGAGCTATGGAAGAAATCATGCAATGGCAACTTGCATTTTCCAAATATTATATGTGCAGACATGTACATGTACATCCAATATACGTGTGCCCAGACACATGTGAACAGACTTACACATCTCACTTACCATATACACATATGGAGAAATTATCTTTAGTCATATCTTATTGATTTTTGAAGGGCAATTGATCATAGAATGTTGATTTTATACTAGTAAATTTCTTAGCTCTAAGATGAATTCTCATAATTATACATGGCTTATTTTGGATATTAGCTTCAAATCTCTCAATAATGTTTATACTGATTGAGTTTTCAAATGGAGAAAATCTCTTTTCATTCTTATCTTAAGCTATTTTAGAAATAATTATGAAGCTCTAAAATTTTAATTAAGTGCTCCATGTATTAATTAACCTAATTATGCATTTCTTCTGCTTTAATTTATTGTGACAGCATAAACTAACCAATGTTCTAGTTTTACAAAGTTTTCATACAACATGGCCACAGTATGATTTTTTATACATTACAAGATTTAGCATAAAACTTGTTTTGGTAGTAAATTAACTATTTTTATGAGATAGTAACCCACAAATTTTCTTGAAGTGCTAAACTTCTCAAGGCTTTTGTTATTTTATTATAGTTTGTCTTCTCTCTTTACTCTTTGAAAATGTATATGAAGAATTAGAATTGTTTAGCCTTTAAATGAAGACATGAGTCTGAAACTGGGAAATTTGAAAATGTTATTAGATATTATTGAAAAAACCTTTTAAACCTCTAGTTTTTTTAGTGATGTATGTCTTTAATAAGAATGTGAGGGTTTAATATGGCATATAATTATTGCATATCAACAGGACCCAATTATCAATAAGTATGATTTCTAGTATGAGGATCAAACCATAACTCATCACCTCTCAGTTCCAGAATCTTCTAACTATAGCTCTTTGTTGGTTATGATTATTTAACTTCACTTGTTTTTTATTTCTCATTATAAAGCATATAAATAATGCTTTTCACATGTACATGAATATGTAGATATAGGTTACATTTCTCAATGGGTTGCCTCTTTCACTATCTGGACCCATCCCCAAGCTAAGCAAATTGCCAAATTTCTCACCGTGGCAAAAAGTATTCCATTTTCATCTTATCTTCTCAGGTGAATCTGACCCCTCTGGCAGAAATACCCTCCGGAAAATATTTTAAGTACCAATTTAAAATCAGAGGAACTCTACATATAGAAAAGCCTGCACTTCTTTGCTGTGTTCCCCAGTGTGTGCACTCTTTCAGAAACAAATGTTACTACATGTGTTATCTCAGTTGCTTACTTTTGATGTGCATGTGTGTGCACACATGCCCATATGTGTGATGGAGGAATTGTACTGTGTCATCACCCTGTCATATTGGAAAAACATCCTGGGGTATTTAAAGGTCATGCTCACCAAGTGTTTTATCTATGCTAATGACAAATGGTCATGGATAGTTTTAATAAAAAACACTTTAAATAAATCCCACTTTGTGAACTTCTTACACTATCATGATGGTGATATTTTGAGTTGGCAGTCAACTAGGTCAGTATCAGCATACCCTAGAAACATTTTTCTCTTTGCTCTAGTATTGTGTAATATTTCCAGCAATCCCTGGGACTTGAGGTATTACAATCTATAGGCTTTATTTTACTGTCACTTGCATACTGAGGATACACAAATCCAAATGTTACTGAAGAAAATTCTTTCCCTGGGATGACTTTATCTAGGTTTTCTGCATTTCATCTAATCTTTCATTCAGAGGCATTTTCAAACCTCAACTGAATTTTTCCAGGTTTGTAAAAGAACAATAATGTCAATGCACATATGCTCCCAGATTACCCTCTGGCACGCTCTGTTTGTGTTAATGGCAAGTTGTTTTTAGTCGTTTGCTTATTTGAGACAGGTTATGACTATGTAGCTGAGGCTGGCCTTTAATCCAGGATTCTCCTGCCTTTGCCTCTTCTCTGGCCAATCTTGGGATTCCTAGTCTGTACCACCACACTAATGTTGATGTTATAATTCTTTAATAGTCTATCAGCCTTAAGAGCATGGAATTGCTAATTTTATTTAATAATGCTGTTTTCAGTGCAAAGGTATATTCATATATTTTGCCAGCCATATAGGAGCAAGTAGAATTGACAGCATATCGTGAAGGCAGCCAGAACATTGGAAAAAACTCTAACAGGATGTTCCAGAGCAGCCACCCCTAGTCCTGAATCTGACACATGGTCTAGACACATAAATTTGCTGTCATCATGCATTTATTTAGGAAATAACTGAACTTCCCCAATGTGATGGCACATAGGCTGAAATAAGCCAAGACAGGTATTGCCTAAATAGCTGTGCTTTCATTATGGTAAGCAGCCAAACAAACAAACAGAAAACTAAGAACTGCAATTCTAAATATAGTATTAGGTAAAATGTGAAAGATAAAGAAATACTACAAAGAGAAAAAATTATGACTATCATTTAAAAAAAAAGTTATGTAGTTAGTTGCTATTTTAAGTGGGTATATTCAGAAAGTTCTATGCCAGAAAGTAGAACATGGGATAAGGCAATCCAAAGACAGGTAAAAGAATGCTGAATATAAAGTCTTTTCTATAATATGATAAAAAGGCTAAAGGCAACTGAAATGTCAGCAATTTTAGTTAGGAAGAAGCTTAGTGTAGAATTGTAGTGTAATAAACAAGTTAGTCTGGATTATAACAGGAAAAATAGATTTTAGGGGTAAAGAGCTAGAAATCAAGAAAGCCGTCATGTGGGCAATAAACTAGAGAAGTGGTTCTCAACCTTCCTAATGCTGCGACCCTTTGATACATGTTTTCATGTTGTGATAACCCCCAAACATACATTATTTTTGTTGTTACTTCATAAATGCAATTTTGCTGCTGTTACAAATCATAATATAAATATATGATACACAGGATTGTCTTAAGTGACCCATTTGAAAGAGTTATTTCACAAAAGGGGAAAACCCCACATGTTGAAACTGCTGCACTAGAGAATGATGTTAGTTTTACCACTCAGCGGTGGAAACTGTAAGAAATGATAGGTTTAAGTGACACACATTGCATTGAGGTGTCACTCAGAGCTAGTGGCTTCTGGGAGAGGTAGAGTCATTTGCATGTGGGGATATAGTAACATCCAGACTAAAATAGGCAGCTCTACTTGAGCTCAATAGATTAATTAATTAACCAACTTTAAAGGGAGATCATGAAGTTAAAAGGGAGATATGATAGTGTTTCTGGGAGAGTTGGAAGCAACAGGTTACAATCAAGAAAGATTGTAAAAATACATGACAGTCTCAAAGAACACAAAATGCCTATTTTGAAAGCTGTTTGCAAAGACAAATAAACACTACAGTGCATCATATTTTAAGGAGATCTGACGTGGATCTATTATTGTGAGACAGGAAACCATTTTATGAGATTCTAAAGAATACTGAACCAGAAGTGAGGAGATAGTCAGTTGAAGTAAGGGCAGAGTGAACTTGGAAAAGATTGCGCTGGAATGAAAAATAAGCTGGCTAATTAAAACCTGAAGTCACAGATATAAAAAAAAATACTAGTGATTCTTGAAAGATAAGCTTGATAAGTTTCTCCACACCAGGAAAGTCATGTAAATTAAAAGAAGGAGCAGTGTCAGCAAGGCTGAAACTAGTGTAGGAGTTTAATGTAACAACAGTCTGAACTCTAGAAGTAGGCAAGGGAACTTCTTTAAAAAACGCAGATAATGAAACCCAAACAAAAGCAGTGCAATGATTGAATGTGGTAGTGTGCCCTCAAAGATTCCTAAATGCTAATGTGGTAAAGGCGTGGCCCTGGGGGTGCTATTAGAAAGCACTGAAACTTTTGGGAGATGGGAACTGGCCATAGGCTTTAGGTAGTCTCCTTGGGTTTGTATGCTTGAAAAGTATTAAGCTATCTAAAATTCTTCTTCTTCTACTGTTTCCCGTTGTTGATTCTGGAGTAGCCATGGGCACACCCACTAGGCACCGAACAGTGGGCTAATTGGACCAGATCTAAAACCTCCAAAATTGTGAGCCAAAGAAAATTCTTACCTGTGTAACCTAACTACACCAGACATTTTATTAAGGGGTAATTAATGAACACAAACATGGACTCTTGTGGATGTAGAAAAAAATGTATACATATCCAGTTAAGAAAAATTATGTTCCCACAAAAAATCTAAACTTTGAATGGCCTAAGATTTATTTTCCATGATAATAGAGACCAAAAAAGAGGGAGGAAATTGAAGCATTCAGATAACTATCCATTCTATAATCAAAAAGAAGTATTTTAAGATGGAGTTGTCTGTGAATAATGACCATAAGTAAGAGAAAAATTAAAGAGAGGTAACAATGCATGCTGATATGAAATAACTTGCTCTAATAAATGACTTTCAGATAACAAGATTAAATTATATAACTAGTACATATAAGACACGGATAACCTGCTTGAGAATTACTGTATATCATGGTATAGGGGGTATGGCAAATTATGGTTTGGGATAAATCTTGAATGGTTCACTTCAGGCTCAGTGTTCCCTTTTTCTAAATATGGCCATTATATTAACAGCTCTCATCATGACCATGTAGTGCTCTGGTTTGGCTCCACATGTAACTCATTTCCAGTCAATGATTCCTGTCAGGAAACATGGAGATTTCTGAGCTATATAACAAAGAAGAATTTATTCCTGTATTTATTGATAAGGCAACTTCTGCTATCTGGAAATTGAGAAGAATGCAACACAGAGTTGTGTATTGATTTTAATTCCAATACTAGAAGTAATAATATGTTGGGGTAGATGGAGCTTGTCTTTTGCTCCTGAAATAAAATTGGTTTATATGAATTCATGTTTATATTGAAGGAGTGATCATTATTATATGTAAAAGTGGATTGCAGAGGAAAGCAATTAATAAAAGTGTATGTATCAAGATTGAAGCACTCTTTGCTACAACATGTTATCAGAGAGAGAGAAATGCAAGTGTAATCTAATAAGCATTTACACATTCAACGAGATCCTTGAAGGAAAAATTGGATTTGCTTCCTCATGTAGGGCTGCAAAGGTTAAAGCTATAACCTAACTTCTCACTACATAGATACAAAGCACAAATACAATGGTAAAGTTATAGGTAAATAAAAAACATTTGATATTTAAACAAAATGGATAAAATATGATTCTTCATTAAGGACTTTGGATAAATGTTTCGCTATTTGTGTGACCCTAGAGAGAGACTGAAAATGAGGTGAAGAAATATGGTATATTAGAAGAAAGTTAAGTAGGTTTATTGAACAATATCAAGGAAATAAGAAAGTTGTGTGGAAGGGTAGCCATTCAACCGTGAGGCCATTGGAGAAGATGAGAAAGAGTCATGGAGTTGGAAGTGGATGTTCAGCCATGTCAAAATTAGGACAGAAATCAGAAATAAAAGAATATCCAAATTAAGAAAAATAACTCAAAAATTAAAATTGTAGATCATGGAAACCATTGCAACCTCAAGAGAACATCTCGGCAATGTGGTGGTGCCAGCCAGTTGGAAGGTGGATGATTCAGGTGGTGGAGAGGACAAAAGTGTGGTTTTGCAGACATCTCCGGGAAGGTGGGCATAGGCAGGACAGTAGAATCGAGTGACTACAGAGGATGAAGGAAGAGAAAACTTCACTTTTGAACCAAGAAAAAAATGGGAACTGGCGTTGAGATGATGAATGTAAGAAATCACACATGGTGTGCTCACCATTGCCATTTATTCTCCCTCAACTGATCCCATTCTTAGGACAGTGTGGCAGCTGTTACTTCAAAGGAATACGAAGAGTATCTTTTGAAATGAACTTAATGTAAAGGTAAGGATCAAACTCCAAAAAGCTGGTTTAACAGGAGGGAATGCAAATCAAAATTTACAGAATGGAGTGGGGCAAGAACCCTAAAAACAGGACTGAACAAGAATGCAATTATTTTTTTGTTGTTGTTGTTACCTTTAAGGTAGTTTTGAAACTGTTCCATCTGACCACATTCCCATAAGATTCCTCTCAAGAATCACAAAATCACCCTCTATTAAAAAAAAAAAAGAAAGAAACCTTCCAGGGTTGATTTATGTCAAGATGTACTCCAAAATTATATTTTCTACTTACTATATTTGAAAGCAAATTGCTTGTTTTTCCTTTACTTTTCTGTTATCAAAATACTTTGTACTTCCATTATCCTAATCTCTTGATATTACACTCCTTGTGCTGTTTTCCGCAATGTCATTTTAGTAATGCCCTGACTCATAATGGAAGGAAACTCTAGTCATGCTCTTAGACCTAAGAGCACATGCTATTAATGTCTAAAACTGTCTACGCAATCAGGTTCTTGGGAAGGCTGAATCCCAGACTTTAAAAGCACTTATGTGCCTCACATCAATGCTTTACAAAGCCTTCAAACTGTTCCAAGCAACCACTAATCTAAGAAGCTCAAATGGAGAAGATGAAAACACATACCAATCTTTAAAAATGTGCACCGTCTTTTAAACTGTTAAAATTCAGTGACTAAAGGAAAAACATAGGGCACATAGTACGAAGAGAGGTCATTTCTGGAGGCAATGAATGAACCAGCAAGTTATAAATCCAAATTTAAAATTGCATATATTAAAGTTGATCACGCTTATCTTTGTAATCCAGAATAGAAAAAGAAAACGAACTTCAGACTGAGTGATTGTGGAAATCAGACAGAAATTGAAATGTATAGCTAGAAACTGATAGCATTGTTTGTGCTGGATAATACCATGTCAACTTGACACAAGCTAGAGTCACCTGAAAAGACAGAATAATAATTGTAAAACGTTCTCTATAATATCTGTCTCTAAAGCATTTTCTTAATTAGTGATTGATTGGAAAGGACCCAGACCATTTTGGAAGGTGCCATCCCTGAACTGATGGTCCTGGGTTCTGTAAGAAAGCAGACTGAGCAAGCTATGGAACGCAAGTCAGTAAGCTTACAATGGGCTTATTCATAGATTCTGATCATTTCATAATCTTTTACAAAATTTAGAGTTATAGCTAAAAAGCTCCAGGAAGGGGAAGCTGAACTGATTTCATTTGCTAAAAGGAAAACAGGAGACAAGGAACAATAACATAGGAAACTGATAATAAATAGAAAATATATAGCCATGGAAGACTTAAAATAACAATTAATATATCATCTGAAACAAGTGGATAAACTATTTTTTAAGAAGCAGAGATTTCCAAACTATATAAAATATTATTATATTTTTAGATATATGTTAATCCTAAATAATATATCTTAAACTTTAAGAACGTCAAAAGTCAAAAGAAAAAGAATAGGAAAACGATGTATTTCTTTACCAATAATTAAAATAAGGAAGGAGGCCTGGAGGAACATGGCTGGCTCACTGAATGTTCTTTATGCGGAAGGACTTCATATAGTTCTGTGGGATCCCACTTAGTCTCTAAGAGAGAAATGTCACTAGAGGCTGAGGCTGACATCTTGATGTCTTCCTATTCATGAGACCTCTCTTGCATGCCCTTCAGCCATGGTGCTTTCTGCTTTGCTACCCCCACAAGAGGCTGAACCCATGAGACTGCTTTCACAAACTTCGGAACTTGCTAATTTAATTTTCTGCTCTTCATTTTATCGTGTTTTCAATAATGAATCACATTGTCCTTGCATATAATTGTGGTCCCATGAAAACCATTTAACCTCTCTGAATTCTAGATTTTTCAGCTGTTATATGAATTTAAAAGGTATTTCTTTTAGAGGGATAATTGAAGGATGAAACACTGCTCAGCATTAGGCTCCCTCGTAACTATTTATGGTTCCGTATTTTAATGTGTAGATTCCACTTTCAAATTGTATGTTTCCCACTTTGTCTCTTAGCCACTCATGAACCTTCCTAGGACATTGCAACTATTTTTGATTAGCAGTCTTAGATGACCTTGTTGTCTTTTGTCTTCTACTCTTGATTTCTACAGCATTTTGTGTGGGGGTTGGGAGCCTGACTAAATAGTGTGCCAATAGATAAACCAACCCGAAACTGGTTATTTTCCTCAGAGGTGTAAATTAGTGACTGAGTACCCAAATCAGATGTTTTGATTTGTTATGCTAACAGCTAATCAAGATAAGAGAGCATCAGGTCATTTTCTATTTAGGTTGTTTGGGGTTACAAGAAGTCATCTTTCATGGTCCTAAATGTCCTGTAACCTTGACCATTTGTTTATTAAATGAGTAGAAGGGTTGAAATAAGAATAGTGACCTGTATTATAAAACCAAGCCACAGAGATGTGTACTTCATCCCATTAACTACATACATCATCCTAATCTTTAAGGACAAGGCACTTCTCAAAAGTTACCTTGGTTGTGATCCAAGAAAAATAGACAAGAATGGAAGGTAACAACACCACCACCAACAACAAAAACAAAGCCTTAGAAAAAGTAGCATCCATCAGGACCTTCAACATATTGATTTCGGTGTTTCTTTCATTCTAAATTACTTTTAAGGAGCAGAAGACTAAGACATTGTTACCTTTTATAATTTTTTTGGTTGATGCTTTGAAAGAGGTTCCAATGAGCATGTCCTTGACAGTTTCCTTCTTAGGCCATTTTCATACATCCATTATGGACTATAAACACAAAGTTTTTCAGTTAATATCACAGATGTGTGCTGTCATTTGTCATGATTTGTCTTTCTTGATTACTTTAACCAGAAGACCTAAAGGAAATATTTTCATTGAGTTAAGTTTTATTGAAGAATCTTAGTTATAGCCATGAAAGGACAGATTTTGACAAACCATTTAAATACTCTCAGAATCTCTCATCACATCCTGAATTCTAATTAGGCAAAGAAATTGGTCTCCGTCAGAGCATGTTTAAGGGTGTATAGAGAAGAGTGGATTTCGGGTAGTAGAATATGCATTGAATTAGTATCGATGGTATCCACCCTCTGAACCCTAAAATGTTAATAGAGATGGCCATTTATGCAATAAGAAAAACTTATTAAAAGACAAGTGATTGAGGGAGGCAAGAAAGAGATCAGCACAACTATAAAATGTTCTTAGTTTATTTTTATAACAGGTTTACATATGTGTAATATATATATCTCAGAAACACAGTACCTATTGGTCATGGCAAAGGTCACTATCAAGAAGGTTGCTCAATATATGTGTCTGGTTTAGAGATAGATATATGAAATCTTAGAACATGAAGCTGTCTTTTTAGGCATAAATAGAGAAGAAGAAATTCAGAAAACTAGGGTAGATTTAGGAGGGTTTAGTACTAGATCTAAAACTTTAGAGGTCAGAGACATAAGTCAGAAAGGTAAAAAAGAGATGACTAGTAGGTAAAAGAGTGGGAAAACAATGACAAAGACAAGATGATAAACTAAAAGCTAAGGCAATTTTTAGCCATCCATGCCAGGTCCTGCCAGTTGCAAAGGTCAGAAAGACCGCTAAATACTGGAGTGGATTCTGAGAGTCACTAGATGCCTTGAGAGACAATTTCAGTCAATTAACCGTTAATTTCTAAACCTGAGACGGAGACAAGTAGATAGAGCAATACTTGTTTTCTTAATATATTTATAAAACTAAAATTGAGATTATCACAAGTGTTTTATGTTGTATATTTTCTCTGACCAAAGAAAAAAATTTCTTTCAAATAGCAAGTTTAAATTCCTTTAGAGTTCTATTCCAGGGCACACATTCATTTAAAGGGCCATGAAAATAATAATTAGATTTAGTTATCCAGTTCTCCAGTTTTAAGGTTTGAATTCAAAATGTCCTCCCTAGGTTCATCCTTTCAACACTTATTGTCAGTTTGTGGCACTGTTTTGTAGACTCTTAGAGGTGAAATACTGGCTGACAGAAGTAATTCTTTTTGGACAGGCCTTCAGAGGTAGTAGCTGGTTCTCAGTTCCAGTAATGTGGTGGTTCCTTTAGCACAATGACGTGGACAGACTTCCCCAAATGCTTCTGCAGTCATGAAATGGGCTGCCTCGCTGTGCAGACTTTCCCAACATCATTGACTGCCACCCTCTGAAACTTTGAACTAAAGTAATGTTTTCCTCCAGTGAGTTCTTTCTGTGAGGCATTTCTGGTGCTGGGCACAAAAGTGACTGATGAGATTGATGGCATGCACTATAATGCCAGCTACTCAACAGTCTGAGGCAGAGGGATTGCAAGTTCAAAGTTACCCTGGGTTATATTGTGCATGCAAGGGCAGCTTGGGAAATTTGTTGCAATTATGTCACAAAATAAAATTTAAATTTAGGCTTGAGATTTTAGTTCCATATCAGAGCACTTGCTTAGCAAATACGTGAATCTCACTTCAATTCTAAGTACCATAGAAAAGTAGTAATGATTCTAGTTTACAAAAGGAAGAATAATTTATTTAATGTTATGGTTTTCTACTTTGATCACTATTAATTTGGAGAACTGCTTTATTTTTATATCTTTATTAGGTGTAAAAAGGTTCACATGGTAAATGTGTACATAATATGCTTGACTACATTTATTTAAAGTTTTACTTCATTACTAAATGAAAATTAAGTAGACATGAAGAAGCAGTATTTTAGAAAATACATTCTGAGGAAAGAGGGCTGAGTATTTCTCAATGATTAAAATTGCATTTGTTCACACTAGGTAAAAATAAAAGATGAAAGGAAAGAAATGTGTATATATTATATTTGTTCCTTATATTTGGTACTAGTGGGCTCTAAAGTGAGCATCAGATCCCCAGTAGCTGACGTTATAGGCTATTATGCACCTCCTGGTGCAGATGCAGGAACCCAATTCACATTCTCTGCAACAGCAGTTTGCATGCTTCCATTCCCTGTCCTAAAACAGCCAGTCTTTCCTAATTGCATGTTTAAAATTTTCAGTTCCTGTATTTAGGACAGTACAGTTCACACTCTGAAACAATTTAGACTTGAATTTTCTGTCTCTATTATTTCTGCATTCCATTGGCTGCCTGAGTCTAGTTCCACGCAAAAAATTTCCAAATGTCATTATTTTGTTGTAAGAAGCAAGGGAGAAAGGAATGTCTGAAATTAATTCTTTAGACCATACTTACACCAGATTTTATTTTCTTTTTGCATCCTTTTCCACTTCTGGTATTAGTGTGGTCCTTAAATCAGGCCTGGAGCTATTCATTGCTAAATGATTCACAAATGATAGAATTTATTACATTTCCTACTAAAAAAATTTACTCTTGCTTAAGGAAAAAAATTAGAAGTTATCTTTTGAAATGTTGTATCACAGGGAAAAACAGCAAATCAAGCTTTGTAACATTATTTATAGGTAGGTAAAACTGCATGAAATGTTTTCTTAATTTTATTACTCTCTATATAATTGCATTGTTTTTCCGTCTTCCCTTTCCTCCCTCCAATGAAGGAATTTGAAAGATTTTCCCATATCCAATCACTATGCCATTAGGTAACACTGAATCTTCCTGTGAATTCTAATAAAAAAAGTTTCTTTGAGCTTATTCTATTGGAGTATGCTGTATCCTTTAGGTCGTATTATTTAGTTTCTGCCCTTGTTGGAACTGAAGCTCTCCATTTTGCCATGAATCTACTTACGTTAGTTTAGGAAGAATTCTTTGCTTCCTGTGTTTCATCAAGCTATCTTCTGATGGAATCCTCATAGGTCCCTTTAAATAGGAAGTCTTCATTTACTTTACCTGGGATACTTGCTTTCTCTCTTTTTTTGTATTTAGTTAGGATCGAGGCTAGTTCTAACCTGAGATCTCCTATTGCCCCACTGAAAAAGTTCCTAAATAAAATCTATTTTGGCACCTTGCTCTCTTTCTGATATTTCTTTGACAATCTCAAATAATTATTTGGATTGTCTAAACAGGGCAGTTTGTTGAAAATGCAGATATTTTAAGTGTATATATTCTTAAGTTTAAAGAGCAAACACTTCTAAGTTTCTACTGAGTTGTTTGCTATTTCAAAACATATCCTCTTTCAAAATAATTGTATAAACTTTTCTTTTAGATATTTCTCTGTTTGAAAAAAAAATCAATGTAATAGAGGGACACATATACTCTAACTTGTTTTATATTCTGTTTTTGTTTCTGTCTTGTGTTTTAGGCCAAATTCTGGGAAAACATGAGTTCTTTCACACGTCTTGTACATAGGCTCTGCTAAATTTCTATAAATGTAATAGAAATGGGCCCTCTGGGCGCTCAGAATATGTTGATTGTTTACAGAGTTGAGCTGGGCAACAAGAATTTAAAGTGTCTTGAAATCATTCCATGATTCGATTTCCTTGAGTTCCATGTCACCCAGCAAAATCTCTCTGAAGGACCCATTTTAATCTCTTCCTCTGGTACTGTTCAAGAAAAGCAAAAATAGAATCCTCGCAGAGTGCAGTGTTGATGTGAACTACATTGTTTAAAAGAGAATGCCTGGAAATAGCTACATAGTACAAACATTCACCCAGACCAGATTCACAATACCAATTGTTTGCCTCAAAGTCCTGTGCTTTTTATAAAGTCCCATTTCCAGTGAATACATTCTCAAGAGAATATAAGGTGATTTCTCTAAACGATAAGCATGTGGAGTAAATAAAAGCTGATTTAAACGTTTTAACACAGCCAATACAGTAAGATCATTAATGATTAGGTCTATTAGGGGTTAGATGTGATAGGACCAAAAACTCTTCTCTTGATAAAAATCATAAGCACTAAATGGATATCCATTATATTTTGAGATATACCTTAAACATTTGTTGTGTGATTACTGGTTGTAGACTATGTAAAGAAAGTCATTGACTTCAAACTCTACTATAGAGCTACAGTACTGAAAACAGCCTGGTATTAACATAAAAACAGACAAGAGGATGAATGGAATCAAATGGAAGACCTGGATATCAATCCACACACCTACTATCACCTGATTTTTGACAAAGAAACAAAAAATATAAAATGGAAAAAAGTAAGCATATTCAACCAATGGTGCTGGCATAACTGGATATCAACATGTAGAAGAATGAAAATAGATCCATATCTATCAACATGCACAAAACTCAAGTTCAAATGGATCAAAGACCTCAACATAAAGCTAACCACACTGAACCTCATAGAAGAAAAAGTGAAAGTACACTTGAATGCATTGGCAAGGAGACACAAATGTAAAGCAATGGCAAAATGGCAGCCTACAGAATGAGAAAAGATCTTCACCAATCCAACATCAAACAGAGGACTGATCTCCAAAATATACAAGCACTCAAGACACTGGTCATCAAAAGAACAAATAATCCATTAAAAAATGAGGTACAGATCTAAACAGAGACCTCTCAACAGATGAATCTAAAATGGCTGAAAGACACTTAAAGAAATACTCAGCATCCTTAGTCATCAGAGAAATGCAAATCAAAACAACTTGGAGATTCCATCTTACACCTGTAAGTATGGCCAAGATTAAAAACACTGATGACAACTTATGCTGGAGAGGTTGTGGGGTAAAGGGAACACTTCTGCATTGCTGGTGGGAGTGCAAGCTGGTACAACCCCTATGGATGTCAGTGTGGCGATTTCTCAGAAAATTAGAAAATAACCTACCTCAAGACCTAGCAATACACTTTTGGGTATATACCCAAAGGATATTCATTCATACCACAAGGACATGTACCCAGCTATTCATAGTAGCATTATTTGTCATAGCCAGAACCTAGAAACAACCTAAATGCCCCTTGAACAAAAATGGATAAGGAAATTGTGATACATTTACACAACGGAGTACTACAGAGAAGAAAAAAAAATAACAGCATCTTTAAATTTGTGGATAAATGGATGGATCTAGAAAACATCATATTGAGTAATTGCTGTAGGAATCCCTATTGCCAGTAGCCTTTAAGTTACCTGCCCATTTAGGCATGGCCTCTTATACTACTTATGCTAAGGTAAAGCACATGTCTGGCCTCTTTTCTGGCTGCGGGATTCGGCTGCTATTCCCTGTTCCAGCAGAGGATTGTGATCTGTGAGTCTACCCCTAAATAAATAAACCTCTATAATAGTCAATTCTGAGCTAGTGTGGGATTTCTTTTAAGCGTCCTTCTTCAAGTGAGATAACCCAGATCCAGAAAGACAAATATAATATGTACTCACTCATAAGTGGATTTTAGACATAAAGCAAAGAAAAAACAGCTTACAATTGACAATATCAGAGAACCTAGACAACAATGAGGACCCTAAGAGGGACATACATGGATCTAATCTACATGGGAACTAGAAAAAGGCAAGATATCCTCAGTAAATTAGGAGTGTGGAGACCATGGGAGAGGGTAGAAGGGGAAAGGAGAGGAAGGGAGAGGAGCAGAGAAAAATATATAGCTCAATAAAAACAATTTTAAGAAATCTTTGAAACCAACAGTAAATTGCAATTACATGAGTATAATTTTCTAATTGTAAAAGTACTTGCACAGAAAAAAATACTGAATTGGACAAATAGCATAACATTGAATCACAAGATGAAAAATGCCAAATAAAGAGACTAATCTTATATTCCCTAAGGCGTAAACAACAAAAAACAAACTTTGATTTCTAGCCACGAGTTTTAATTTTTAATTTCTCTTTGTACAACAGTTATGTACACTCCCAAACATATCCACTAGGGTAATACACGTATACATAAATACCCACTCCCCCGCCACACTCACAGTTAACTGAGAGACTTTCCCACAAGTCCTGAACATTAGGAACAAACTGAAAATTGGTGATGAGCATGGTTCAGGGCATGAAGAGACACTGAGCAGCTGGTTAAGACTGCTAACTTATGGGAACGTTTGGCTACGAATACGTTTGGGGTTTCGATGCATTAGATTCCAGTGTGGCATACGTCTTTACTACTTTTACAAGTGATATGTTCAAGGTATGTGGAAAATATCAAGAAAAAATAAATGTCTGCCCATTCTACTTTATGTTAATACTTTGGTTCTCGTGTTCTTTTGCAAGCCATTTTCTCTATGCATCTATGCTGTTCAGACGTGTGTGAGAGAAAAAGCATAGCTTCACATTATCAGTCCCTCCTAAAAAAGACATGCTAGCACACCTACCAATTTGGAAGGTAGTTTCGGCAATGTTACTATTTGTCCTTGTTTTTTCTCATTCCTGGAGTTAACCCATTCCGGGGTTAAAAGACAAAAACTTTCTCCTAGCAGAAATGCGTCATGGAAAAAGAATGACTACAGTCATACATGAATGGATTGGTGCACATGTGCTAGAATGTTTACTTTTCAGGAGCAAGGACTACACTGAACCACGGTGAAACTTAGAAATCAGTCTTACAGTCAGTGCTTACGAGAAGATATGTACATCCTTCATGGTGCTGATCACCACTCTGACATGCCAGTGCTCACCATCATAGTTATCAGAGTGCTTGGGGCAACTATAAAATGCAGCATGGCGTATGGAGAAATAGGATGGAACTAAGCTCCTCTTCATGCAATATTTAGACATTGTCAAAAGAGACAAAAAGAAAAGATCATGTTTTATTGAATAAACCGTTCAATATCAGAGGAGGAATTTGTGTCTGGACGCCAGATATCCAAACATCAAAACATGATTTTATACTTTTTCTTATTTCAGGTTTAATTTATCAATTTTTATAAAGGGAGTCTACCAACATAAGAGAAACTGATTAGAAAATAAATATAATTAATTTAAAATAAACTCGAAAAATAACTATTCTTGAGGATGTATGTTTTAAAAGAGAAAGAAAATTAATATAAACTATTATTTTTGCTCCTACTACTAAGAGTTACCAGGGCATTGGGGAATATGTTAGAAAGTTATTGTGGGATCTCAGTCTTCTCTATTTTATTTCTTTGCTTCCCAGTCACTATAAGGTAAAGGACTTGTGCTCAAGCCGTGATGTGTTGTCTGGCAGTTGGCCCAAAAGCAATAGAACCAAGAAATCACAAATTAAAATCTCCACAACTGTGGGCCAATATCAATCTTACAAAGATGTTTACCTAAGATATTTTGTTACATTAATAAAAATCTGCATTTTATTCACGGCATCGAATCAACCAGAGTCTAGCTCCAGGAATTTATTTCCTGTGTCAAGGTTTATCGCACATCCTTTATGATGCTTGCATTGTCATCAATCAGACCTTCCTCTACCGCTTAAGCCACCATCTGTTTATCCAGTGACTCTTCCTTCTGTGCGTAAGAAGTCCAGAGTTTCTTGGTGCATCGTAAAGAATAACAGGAATCATGACTACACTGTGTCATGAATAAGATATTTAAGATGGGGTACTAAATTTTGTCGCTGTAAAATGTTTTTCTATCACCTCTATCATAAATAAAATAGTGTTTGGCAAGCTGAAGAAAACTTTGCACTTAGAGAAGAAAATAATATTTTTCTTGCAGGAATCAAGGTATCCTATCCCAAGATGGTTTTGCTAGAAGGGTCAAGCATCCCTGACTCCTGAGCTAAAAACCAAAAGATATGTTATTTCCACACAGCTGTGTACTTCAAGACTGCGGAGTGGAAAGGTCAGGACTGCTGCATTCACTAACATGTCTCTACAAGCAAGATTAGAATTCAGTGCTGACTGCCTTTTCTCTCTCAAAATAGAATAAAAGTAAAGCCCAGGCTGTGGAGCAAAGACACAAGAGATTTTCAATTTTCCACTGGGGGACAGTTGTAATCTAATTAGCCTTTTAGCTTTGATGTCTTCAGAGCAGCTGAGAAATTAAGTATTCAGGAAAGGGAAACATATCAATGGTCAGAATTTCCACTGTCAAAGGTTGTTACAAACACTGGAATGTTTTAGGGGATGAAAGGATAATAAAACATTAAATTCTCCTTGGTCAAATATATCTGACTTACTCACCAACAAACACTCAGAGTAACAACAGACAAACCTGAAGGATAAACTTCTATCTTGCTTCAACTGTAGTTGGTAAGGGATATTTTTTCCTTTCCTTTTCCTGTCCCCTGTCCTCTGACAATTGTTTATTAAATAAGGAAATCTATGTGCACATGGAATCATTTATTCTTTTTGTGATCAAGTTCAGGGGTGGGTAATAAAAAAAGATCTGACAGAGGAAGCACATATTATAAGAGAACAATTACAAATTTCATGAAGATGGTGGAGGTTGGATTCATCCACAGTTTCTTTTGATGGGAGCCACAATTTTCAGAGTTGCTTGTTACTAGGTAGGACTGATCAATAAAACACACCTGTTTTCTTGCTTTTCTAAAAATTTATTCTGCCTGAGTGCCCAATAATTTGAGCATTTTTTATTCTATCCAACTTTAATTATATATATATATATATATGCTTTTTAAATCAATGCAGATACTTTAGATCTTACTGAATTTGCATATGCAATAATGAATTGACTTTTGACTTCATTACTTCTAACAGTTTCTTTTGGTAAATACTCCACTGCTCATTTATACTGTTTAAAGCTGAGGCAAGGGAAATTTTCTATAGATTTAATCAAAAGAAAAGACAGTGCAGACTGAACTGCCATATATTTAATTCCTGGTACTGTATCAGCTGACATCATACAAATGTGAAATGCACTGTGCAAGGACTACATCTCTGCAGATGAGTTCATATTAACCCTATCCGTGGAAGTCAAGTTCTGGTGACAGATGGGCTCACCTTTCTGGTCTGCATGATCTCCGTACTTCTTCACGACACACAGAAATCATTCCATGCACACACCTTAACCTCTCGGTGATCAAGGTGGATTGCAAACAACTCTCCAACTCTTCCGGCACAGTCTCACTCTACGAGCAAAATGTTTCTAACCCTTTTTCAGAAAAGTTGAGGCCACTGGAAGGTCCTTACAATCCACACTTCACTGACCTCTGAACATGTTTTTATTCTTCTCTTAACTCAAGTTGTAAAAAACAAAACGAAATTCTCTTTTCTCTAGAATTTCATTCTGTCCTCTTTCCCTTTCTTCTTCTTCATCTTTCCCTCTACTTTTTCCCACTTTATTCTCTCCTCTATTTTCTTTTATTTCTAATAAGACCTGCTTATATCATCTTACCATCCCTGCTTGCTTTTAACTAATTGCCATGTCAAAACACATCTGGTGTCTCATCTTAATTGAAACATACTTTTGATTTTATATTTGTAATCTTCTTACTTGAGCACTACATCTACATCACTCCCACTCGTTCATCCTTAGAACCTCCCATTTCCAATTCTTACCTTTAAAATTATTATTGATATATATATAATTCCTATGCTCTTTTCATCCTCTCTACTGCAATATATATATATATATTTATATATATAATGTGTTTGTATATACATATGTATGAATGTGTGTGTGTGTGTGTCTGTGTGTGAACTGATTCCATCCAGTGAATTGCATTTGTGTACATGTGTTTATCCTGGGATGACCTCTTGGGATTAGACAATCTATGCGGGAGCTCCTTCCTGAGCGGACTAAATCTTCCTTTCTCAGGAGCCATTGACTGCTTTTAGCTCTTCATTCAGGCTTAGCACTATGTGAAAGTTCCCCTCTCCACATTGGCATGCCAACTGCTGTTGTCATGTCTTGTTTAGACAGGCATATTGATGAGATTTCATGGAAATATTTTCCTTGTCTTGATTATAGGAAATTATCTAGCAGCAAGAATCCTGTACCTACAGCTCTTATATTCTTCCCATTGCCTCTACTGCAACTTTCCCTGAGCCCTGGGTATGAAGGTGGCCTTGCAGATATAACAATTGAGGTAGAAACTTCATAGTTACTTATTTTGATCAGCTGTGGATCTCTGTAGTAAGAGCCATCTCTTACGTAAAGAGGCAGCCATCACGACAGGTGAGATTTATATACTATCTGTGGGTATAAAAATATTTTAGAACATATTTAGAAAATATACTGGTTTAGGAAAATAGCAACAGTAGGTCTACCCTAGAGTCTATGACCACTCCAGCCATGGGTAGCTGGCTAGGTTTGTAGTATCAAACACAAATCCTTTCCTATCAAGAGAGCATTCGTTTTAATTAGACCGCCTTGGGTCCCCATTAAGATAAAAGCAACACTGTTGCTCCATATTGGATATTTTTCTGGTCCCTTTTTTGTTTTGTCAACTTTATGGCAAGATAGGACTACTAATTGCTCTTTACCCTTGGCATCTTGCATTACCCCTTCTGATACAATAATGTATAATTTTAAGAAGTTGTTGTATAGAATCAGTGGTCCTCTGGGAAAAAAAAACTGTAGTTCAGGCTGCTAAATATCTAATGCTAAATTTTCTGTGGAAGAAAAATGCTTCTAACACATTCTGCTGTTGAGACCTTCATGTGTCATCTCTGCTGGGAGACAAGTCTGAACTAACACATTTTTTAATATAGTACCAACATTCAACAATTAATTATAGATAGCAAAATTCTTATCATCTTTACTCCTTTTTATATTGAATATATAGTATATATTTTTATATTTTCTTTTTAAAAGAACAATATGTCCAAGAAACTAAAATTGGAGAAGTGATAATATGCAGAAACCTCAAACTAAACACACACACACACACACACACACACACACACACACACACACACACACAATCTTTATGTTAATGAAAGATCTGAATCTGTAATGATATTTTCAACATAAGACTTCCTTGGAGTTCAAGAATCTTTATCTGAATATCCTCACACTCCAACTAATCCTTGGTAAATGACCTTCTTGTGTAGAGAAAGAACATCTACTGCTTTGACATAAATGGAATAATCAAGAATGTAATTGTCATATCTATCTGGATATAGCACAGTTTCTGGTAAGTAAGCTTGTCCTAATGTACTTTTCTACCTTCCAATGGTCTTCTCTACCTTCCAATACCTTTCTCTACCTTCCAGTGGTCTTCTATTCCTTACCAGATGACTTGTTTGAACTCTAAACTCTACAAGTAGAACCCTTATGTGTTCTCCACATTGCTTCTTTGTAGGATACCTGTTCCATTCTGTTAATGCTTGCATAAAAATATTCCTCAGAGCAATCCTTTCAAACTCACTCTCTTAACCACTTCTACCCCAAGCTCCAACCCTGGACCATTTTATATCTATGTTGCTAATTACTATAAAACTGTTCTTCCTTTCTTTTGTCAACTATATATAACTTCATTCTTATTCTATTGACCTGAATCCATCAAAATCATCATTTTCAAAAATTAAAGGTGTCACTTTTTTCTGCCAATGTCCTCATTGCCTGAAAGATGAAATTCAAACTCTTCATAAAATATTAATGCTCAGATCACTATTCTTCGTTGGCAATTCTCATAACATAGTGGAAATATTGGCATTAGAGTTGAGAAATAATGTATCGAAAAGCAGTGTTTTCTCATTTGTTCTATGGGTGGGAGAAGAAGGAAATAGCAAAACACTTCAACCAGCACACTAAATGTACAAAACTCAAGGAGGTCTGTTGGCTATTTACTCCATCATCAGGGAAGCCTTAAACTCCACCCTTGATTCTGTTCTTCATCAGATTCACTTAGATTGGATGGGTGTTTTATAGAATTTTAAATTCATAATAATTTTTTTCTCAGTAGATGATACATATAGTTTCCACAACAGTTATACCAAATCTTATATTCTATGATCCATACAGTGATGCAGTCTGCCAGTCATTTTCTGAAAGCATGAAATGTTACAAAGGCAGTTTTTACTCTGACCCACTCAGAAGTCTGTAATTGTAGACTATTGTTAGTTTAGAACTTCTGCAGCAACTTCTGCATAACTTAGGCATGTATTCTTTATACAAATATGAATGCAAAGAATGATCATCTGGCTTTCTGAAGCCAGACTACAATCTAAATCTTGAGCTTCATTCCTATCTTCTGATCCCAAATCCCACCTCTGATGAAAGAATAATCCAAAACATACCTGTCATTGCCTTTGTTCTGAAGCATTTCTCTCAGGCAAAGTTAATGGACTCTTCTGCATCTTCAGCATCCTATTATGACGTGCTCAGCATGTCTGGAATGCCAACGATGACCTTGTATTTTAATTAGCTGCTTGCATGTCATTCTCCCAAACTAGACTTTAAAATGTCTAAAGTATAGCACAATATTCTTTAGATATCTTTGTTTTCAACATACAAGGTATAGCTGCAATGCAGGCCAGGAGGTGTGCAGTTCTTGTTTAATAAAAAATTGTATTATTGCTGTTACTGATTACATTTTTATAATGACCTTTTTGCCCCCTATTGTATGTTTATTATATTCTATTATGCATCTAAGTACATCTTGTGCCTATAGTTGGATTTTGCAGTATTTAAGGCTCTTTCTGAAGCATTTGATATTCATAACCTCACTAGGAAGCAGACAGCGCTGATATCATTTGTCTCGGTTTAGAGATGAGGGCACTGGTGTTTAGAAGAAAGAAAGTAAAGCTATGATGACATAAAACAATACCTTAACCCAGATATTCTGGCCACTGGAAGAGCAAATGTGATGGAATCTAGCTTGTATCCACCTACCACAAATAGGCAACAGAAAAGTAGGATTCTTCTACTCCCGGTAAAGAAAGAAATGCAAAATGACATGGGGTAGGTTGCTACAGATAATATTCAGTTTATGAATACTAGAGACTTTTCTGAAGTATATTTTAGAATTGGTTGAGTGATCAGCAGATGTTCAGATAGCAGAAGCCCAAAGGGATACGAGCATGAAGGCAAGGAAAACGGCCAGCAGATCTTTAAAGTTACTCTTCTGTCTAGATCTTTCCATAAACTTGTTCAAACGTAAAGTATTTTCCCCAAAACTGAACCAGTCCTTCTTAGGCTCTCCTAACTAGAATATTTCTTATCAAGACGAAATTGTTGGTCTTTGTTCTGGTTTCTAGGTCATTACCATTCATGTCTTTGTTCAGATTTCTACTGGGCCTAGGAAGCCACTCAGCTTTATATCCTTCCCATGTCTCTAGGTTTGATCATAATCAGTGTAATGTCCATACCCTTCCCTGTCTCCAGGATTGATCCTAATCATTGTAAAGTACATGTCTATCTGCAAATCCACTGTCCTTACGCTTGTATTGGTTGAAGAGCCTTGGTCATACTGAACTACATTGGAAGTCTGAGTATAGAACACAAATGAGCAACAGCTTTGCTAATACCCCATATATCCTTTCTTTGTAAATGTGCGCTCTTATAAGATGCTGCCCCAGAATCCGGTCCTGCTGTCTGCTAGATTTAATCCTTTCTACATGCCTCTGTCTTCTTTTGCAACAAGAGTTTTGATCCCTGCTCTGCTTTCTCTGACTTTCCAGGCCATTCATCCACAGTTCTCTGCATGTTTCTCCTTTATAATCTTTAGGTGATCTTAACCTCTACTTGGGCACACATTTCTACAGCCTCATGAGACTTCCAATTGGAAACACAGAGAGTTTTTGCCAGTCTAGCAAATTTGTGTCTATGTAAAGTGTCTGGCAGAAAGGGAATTCTGTAACTCTGTGTTTTCCCAGTTGGAAACAATCAAACAAAACCAAGGAGGATTCTTCTACCATTGTTACTCCTGGGCAGCTTACATCAGACTCAGAGAATGCATCAGGGGTGCAGGTGGAGGCAGTCCCCAGGAGGTTTTTCTTACTAATACTGAGGTGTGTAGGCCTCTTTGAATCTTTCTGCATTTCTAAATAAACCTCTGTTAGGTCCAGAGTTGAATGCCATGCCTTGGCTGACAAGGTGTGTATCAAGCAGAAGTCAACTTATCTATTCAAGCCAGCATGGCTGCATTAATGTTCTGCAGTAGAGAGTTTCCTAAGGATGGCCTTGTCTTTTTTGGTTATTTCTTTGACCACGTCTTCACTAGGTCTTTTCTGCTTCAGATCCTCTACATTGCATTCTGCTTAGCAACCAGGTCAGTGCATTAGTTCCAAGTGGTCCTGTCCTTTTACTGTCCTTGTTAAGCACTTGCATCACATTTAAATGTAGCTCTATAAGGATCTACCCAAATGGCCTTTTATTCCACATGTTTTTCTTTTGCCCATTCCCAGTGGATACTGGCCAGGTCTATGAGTTTCTGGAAAAACATGTCCACATCACAGCACTCAACTAGCTTAAGTAGCCAGATTTTCTGGATCCTCCATCAGGAACATACTTTGCGAGAGACGAGTAAAGTTAGTACTGAGACAGCAGACTAAAACAGATAAAACGCTCATGAATGACATCAGCAAGAGACAACATCACAGGGTGGGTCTTTCTTTCCCACCATAAGTAACTGAAAGTTCACAGTACTGGAGTTATATTGGAATACTTTGACCAGGGGCACGGGGGCCGGGATAGAGGTGGGAGGTAGAGGGGTAAGGGAAGGGGAGAGGGGGAAGGAGAAGGGAGAAGGACTGGGGAGAGCTTGGGGGAGTGGGAGGTGGAGATGGAGGAAAGGTGGATATTGGAGAAGGAAATAAGATATCTACATTAAGGGAGTCATTTTAGGACTGGCAAGATACTTGGCCCTGGAGGGGATCCCAGGTGTCCACGGGGATGTCCCCAGCTAGGTATTTGGGCAGCAGAGGAGAGGGTGCCGGAACTAGCCTTGTCCCAGAGTCACATTGAAGAATATCTTGATCACCACCATAGAAATTTGTCCGGTGGATGGAGGTAGAGACAGAGACCCACATTCACATCAGAGCAATGGACTGAGCTCCCAAGGTCTAGTCGAAGGTGGGAGAAGAGGAGCAAGGAAGTTAGGATCGTGAGGGGCTGGTCCACCTACTGAGACAGTGTGCCTGAACTAATGGGAGCTCACCAAATCCAGCTGGACTGGGACTGAACGAGCATGTGATCAAACCAGACTCTCTGAATGTGGAGGCGAATGGGGGCAGACCAAGAAGCCATCAACAATGACACCAGGACCTGTCTCTTCTGCATGTATTATCTTTTTGGGAACCTAGTCTTTTTGGATGCACACCTTCCTAGGCCGGGATGGAGGGGTTTGGGCCATGGACTTCCAACAGGGCAGGGCACCATGCCCTCTTTTAAGTAAGAAGGGGGAGGGAGGAGGGGTGGGGGGTAGCGGGAGGGGACTGGGAGAAGGGGAAGAAATATAAAAATTTTATTTATTTATTTTTTGAATGGGAAAAAATAAAAAAGAGATATGAAATCTGAAGAGAGGGTTTTCTGAGTTCATCGGATTAACTAAACATATTCATATTAAGAATAATGAATATAATATCTCAATTGAGGAAGCTAATTCTTCTTTCTCAGCTTATCTTGCTAAGAGTTTAGCAGCTTAGGGAAGGTGCTAGACATTAGACAAGTGTGGTTGTTTGAATGAAAATGATCCCATAAGCCCATAGGGAGAGGCACTGTTAGGAGGTGTTGCTTTGTTGGAGTAGATGTAACATTGGTTGAGGAAGCGTGTCACTGCTGGGGGATGGAGGGGGTCAGCTTTAATGTTTAAAATCTCAAACCAATACTGGTATCATTGTCTATTCCTGCTCCTTGAGGATCCTGATGTAGAACTCTTAGCTACCTCTTTAGTACCATATCTGTCTGTGTGCCACCATGCCTCTCACCCTGATGATAATGGACTAAACCTCTGAACTGGTAAGCCACGCCCAATTAAATGCTTTTCTTAAAGAGTTGCTGGGGTCACTGTATCTCTTTCCAGCAATAAAATCCCCAGATAAAACAGAAGATGTGGTTGATCCTTTCTCTACAGGGTAGCCTCTGTGATCTAGCAGCAACATAGGCAGGTACATTTGTACTGAACTCTAAAGTTCTATACAAATACATTAATCCTCCCATTTAATGCTATGCTTGAGAGTGATGATTTAACCTCTACTCTGGGAATATACAATTTCCCAAGGCCAAGTACCTTGTGTATTTGTAGGGTAAAGGGGGATAAAGTAGTGTTTACTTGTGGTGCAATTTACCACCATTTGCCATTACCACGGCTTAGGCAGCTTCTCATTCAGAAAGACCCTGCGTGACCCTGAGTCAGGATGCAAGAAACAATCAGGGCACTAAGCTCCTGCAAGATAAGATGAAACCCATCCTCGGAGACCCCCATGAACTAACTTGATTCTTAAATAGCCGAGACTCTGTGGCTGTTGACCTAATTAGTTTATTGACAAATTCCCAGTCTGGTACACTATTTATTTGTGGCAAACCATCAATCAAGAAGACTTAATGTCCTCCCCAGGAACATCTGACTCTCAATGTTTTCCCAGAGTATCTTGTCATTGTATCTAAGAAGACTGAACTTTCTTATAAAAATCTCCCTTTCTCTGTATACCACTTCAAAAGGTACCTACCCCACATCCCATATTGAACTGTATCCTGGCAGAATTACCCTTTAGCTAGTCTACAAAAATGTCTTTGCTACAAAAATGTCCTAATGACTTATGATTTTAATCAGTGACAAAAGTCAAAATAAAAAGAGGATTAAAATTATCTTCAATTCTTATTTCTCTGAGAAATATAATTAATATTTAAAATAGATTTCATCTTTTTTAATTTTATGTATTTACTTACACTAAAATTGTTCTATTTATCTACAGAATATGAATTTGCTAACTACCAACAACAGTGCTATAAAAAAACATACGGCATAGTTTTAGAGGGTTTTGAGTTCAAAGCCAGCCTGAGGTGTAGAGAAGACTAAGAGTCTAGTTTAGGCTGCATGGTGACACACTGTTGCAAAAGGGACAGAGATCTACTCCAACTGGAGAGCATAGCATGACATGAGAATGATTCTTTACACTGAGTAAACTCTATGCTAGTATATATGTGCCTACATGATTACATATACTTGTACATATGGATATATAAAGCTTTGTCCTCTGCCCCTCATTCACCATCTCTCCTTACTAAGTAGCCTTGGGTACCACTAGTAAATTCCCTGCCAGTAGAATTTCGTTTTTGTTAGTATTTCAAATAAATGCATGTATATGTATGTACACACACACACACACACATATATATATACACATATATATTCCTATAGATTATACTTGTTGCTAATTGTATTTTTCCATTATTGATCTGTAAATGAAACAATATGGATCCTATTACTGTTTCTAAATTTGTTTCTCTACAACCCTCTGGCACTCTGCTGAAAAGTCTGCTAGCACCCAATTCAACTCATTAAACTATATTGGTTTAAAAATGGCAAAAATTTATTTTAGCTACTGGCAATTAAAGGAAGTTTAGCCTTCTAGTGATGAGACCAAAGGAGGTCACAGATGCTGACTCACAGGTTTTCTGTTATGCCATTGAGTGGCAACACCTATCCTGCCTCCTTCTGAGCCCTCTCTTGTCTGAAAGACCCATTGTAAGTAGAAGTCTCTTCACCTGGCCTTCTGGATAGTCTCAGACTTTAAAGAAGTACTCTTCTCATACAGCCAACCCACACAATAACACTCCTGTTAAAGAGTCATGGGAATATCACATCATCATGGGAGCTCTGGAAATCAGGATTCCCACAGCAAATTTCACTCTGGGGGAGAAAGTGGACTACCCCATGTGGCCTGACCCTCAGCAACATGAGAAAGACTCGTTTCCAAAAACAGGCTCTAATCTGCCAGGTCTGGGAACTGAATCTGCATATTTGGATTCCCTAGCCTTTGTTTCATATGTAATTTGTAAAACTGTTGTTGGCAAGGTAAAGACCAATTGAGAATTCCTCATTCCCCAGAGACATGATCAAACTGCTAATAATACATGGGTGTGTGTGTGTGTGCGTGCACACACACACACACACACACACACACACACGCACGCACACACGGTCATTTTTTTTTTCACTATACAGGCCAGCATTTGGATCCAGAACAAGGCCTTGAAATCTGAAACTTTAATTACAATATTGTTTTCCTTGATAACTCCCCAAAGCCTTCAGAGGCAAAGTAGCTTTCCCCAGCTGAAACTGACCAGTTAAAGGGCATTTGAACTAATTCTAATTTTGTCTGTTTTTCACAATGTCACTCAATGTATATGCATAAGTCTCTATAGGCATATGCTTTCACAGCATTTGGTAAAATACTGTGCCTGAGTCATACAGAAAATACATGAGATTGCCTTCTAAAGAGGCAACATAATTCTTTTTTTTACTATATTTTTAAATTAAAATATTCATATCACCTCACTCATTTCCTTTTCTTTATTTAACCCTTTAAATGTCCAACTCCTACAGTGTGGCCCTATCTCTCTGTCTCTCCAATTGATTTCCACTTTTTCTTTGATTATTACTGTTAAAACAGAAACATGCACACACACATACATGCACACATTGCTGAATCCATGTTTGTTGTTTACGTATATATGACTTCAGTGCCCCAGCACTTGTATTTTAGACAATGTGCTAGCAAATTATATGCCAACTTGACACAAAGTAGAAGTGGAAAGGGAAAAACACAATTGAGAGGATGTTTTCCCTGAATTTGTCTATAGGCCAACATATGGGACATTTTCTTGATGGACGATTCATGTGAGAAGTTCCAGCTCAATATGGGGAGATGGTCCTGGTTTGTTTACGAAAGCAAGGTGAGCAAGCCATAAGGAGTAAGCCAGTAGCAGCATGCCTCCAAGGTCTCTATGAGTTCCTGTCTCTAGGTTCCTGCCTGGAGTTCCTGACTTCCCTGAATGGTGAACTACAAGCTTCCCACCTACCCAAGGTCTTTTGGAAATTATATTTTTATCACAGCAATAAAAACCCTGAGGTAGAAGTTGGCACCAGGATTATGATATTTCTGTGACACATCTAACAATGTACTTTTGGGGATGTTGTGGTGTTATTTGAACTTTGGGCTGGAAAGGGCATTGTGTCCTAAGAAATTGGTTGGCTTTTTTGTATAAGCTTGGAAGACAAAAATTTTGAGAACAGAACAGACAGAGGGTGGGCTTGTGATATTTCAGGGGGATATTTGAGAGTCTCTTGAAGACACTTAGGGCTGGCTGTTCAATATTTTAAATTAAGATGAAAGAAAGTGAAAGTTTAGCCTTACCAGGGCAATTGATGCTGGGTAGCTAGAGGTGAAACATTAGCTTTGATTAGAAGACACTAGCATCACTGAAGTGAAATATACTGGGAAATGTTTCCACAGAATCAAAACACAAAGCCTATGGCCAGAGAAGGCAATGGCTCTATTGGCAGCCCAACTTGGGAGTCTCTAAGAGTCTTGCCGGTGGTACTGGTTCTGAAAGCCTGAAGTAGTCATGGAGAGTAGCTGATGCTTGACACTCTAAGAGGTTAGGAGAGGTGAACTTGGATCTTCAATTGCAGTAGAAGCTCCAGGATTTAAGGGATCATGGAGAAAATTCGAGGTTTTGTACTACATGGCAGAACCATAGTCCCAGAAGAGAGCACAGGTGTGTGTGGGTGAGTGGGTGGGTGGTGTTGATGAAGGTACAGGGCAGTTGCACTTGATATTCTAGCATTTTACAGATGTCAGTACAATTGGATAGCAACCAAGGGCAGCAGCATGTGTGAATTAGATCCAACCTGAGTCTAGTGGACAAGTTGCATGTGTTCCAAAGAGTAGACCTGGAAAAGTGGCCCAGGCCCTATGGAGTTCAGAAGATGCTGAGTGCATCCCAGATGCCTGGCCCTGAGAGTTTTACACAGTTGGACTTTTATTTTGCTTTGATCTTATTGTGACCATGCCCTGATTCTTCTCTCTTGGAATAGCTAAACATTTAACCTATTTTTTTATTTTACAAGAACCCACAGGCATGACACACTGGACAGTTCGTAGGAACTTTGAACTTACAGCGAGACTTCAGATATTTTATAGAAACTGAACTTATAAAATGCCTAAAAATTTATAGACCATGGGACATTTAAAAGTTGGAATGTTTTATACTGTGATATTAATTTTAACTTGCCATCTTAGGGAAAAATGATTTCAAAAAAGGTTCTAGTTGAATAGTGATGAGTATGTCTGGCAAATTGCCAAGGGGTCAGTTGTCCTGGTTAGTATTATGTCATCTTGACATGGCTAGAGTCATTTTCAGACAACAAATCATAAATGAGAAAATGGCCCCATCAGATTGGCATGTGGAACAGCCTGTGGGGGAAGTTTCCCGGCTGAGATTCATGTGGAAGGATTAGGTCACTGTGGGTACCGCCTTTCCTGGGCAAGTGGTACTACATTGTAGAAGAAAGCTAGAAAGCACTGCTTTCCTCCATTGTCTCTGCCTCAGTTCCTCCCTGCAGGTTCCTGACCAATTGAGTTCCTTCCCTGACTGCCTTCAATGAAGGATTTCCTCCTCAAGGTCCTTTCTGTCATGGTGTTTTATTATAGTAACAGAAATCCTTCGATGGAGAGGCTGAGTCTGGTTAACTGTTCTATGTCATATCTAGCACATACCTGTGACAATTGCTGTTTTTGTTTCTGCAATTCTTGTTAGTAGTGGGATTTCAATTTACATTTTTCTGTTGGTAAGTACTTTTATATATCTATGTAAAAAAACAAGTCTAAGCCAATTATGACACTGCCTATCTATAATCCAGGCAGCACTTGGGAGGTGAAGCCAGGGGGACTGAGAATTCAAAGTCATAGATAGTTTGAGTCTGTCCTGAATTATATGAGGCCTACATCTAATAAAGTTAGAGGGAACTATACTTACAAGCTTCTTAAAAATATACTTATGGCTTTATACCCATCTTTCTCTTCGTTGTAGCACAAATATCTTTAAATACTCTCTCATCTAAACTTGAAAATTTTCTAGTGTTTATCTTAACAATTTTCTTACTAGACAAAAAGAAACTATTTTGGTTTTGTTTTTTAGTCTTTTTCTTTTTTGTTGCTAGATCATTATTGCCAGGCTCTTAAGTTTTTTCTAGTAATTTATTATTCTAAAGCATGCCACACTGAACAGACATGTACACACATATGTGCATATTTATCATTATATATTGTGTATGCATATATACAAATATGTGTATATGTATATATAGATATATATCATTAGATCACACAGGGTGGAATTTTTGGTTCAGCTCTTTAATTCTGGAAGCTTCTGTAGCAAATATTTCTAAGAACATACATTGTATATATTAACCTCTTGTATAATAATTCATAAATTGTTTTGATGTTGTCAGCTGTGACAAATATTATAATAGATATGTTTGTCTTACTATAAATTAAATTTTTCATCTTCTCGTGTTTTTGTCCAGGAATTACCTGTCATTTTTCAATCTAGTTTTCCAGCGAATTACAGCTCTTTTCTTCCCTGAAGATTTCAAAGAGGTTTTTAAATAAGAAGAAGACAGGTTTAAAGTCTGTGTTGAACAAATGGATTGAAAAAGTTGGGGAAAGTGCTGTGGGGAGAGGAAGGCAGAAATTAAGAGTTTGATTTTTTGACACACTGAATTTGAGATACCAGTGAGACATTCAAAGTAGATGTAAATTAGGCTGTTGGAAGTTCCAGTTTGGAACTCAGAGGAGAGAAGTGGGTTGATGGTATAAATTTGGTAGTCATTAGCATAGAGATGGTAATTAGAGCTCTGGGAAAGGATGAGGTAATGTAGGAGGAAAGGTAAAAGGCAAAAGCAACCAAGGCTGTTCCTTAGGACTCAGATATTTAGAGTAGGCTCGGGGGGTGCTTCTCTGAGACCTGGGAGTCGGCAAGCCCCTCATGTACTAGATCTGACAGGCATGGCCTGGGCCAGGCGGATTCCCTAGTAAGGTGATTCAGAAATGAGGAAACCACATCAGGGGCTTCTTAAGTGATGTCTGATGGCATACCTTACAGCCTACATCACTTCGAGCAAGAAAGACATGCTAAATCACCATAAAGGCTGATTGTTGCTAAGAATATGTTATCACCCAGAGACGCGAATGTCTCTGTCAGCACTAGCTGTTCCTTGCTTGAGGAACCAGGCCCACACACCAAACAGTGACACTATATACCTAGATCCTTAATTTGTACAAATATAGACAAATATTCAGACATGTGCTTGAATATATGTTCTGTGTTTTATGAAGTTAAAGAAACTTTTCCTGAAAGTAAGTCCATTAACCAACGGCTTACAAAGGACCAAGCAAAGCAAGGGTACATTTTTGAAGCAAGAACAAAGGTTTATTCCAAATCTTAGTAAAATGAGCTAGAGAATGAATGTCTTGAGATGTTCCCCTTTGCACAACCCATGTTTCAGCTGATTTTATCCTTAGGTATGAAGGGAAGATAAGGCTTGGTTCAGGAAAGGATTGCTGACTGGGGACTTGGCCATCTAGAGTGGAATCCGTGGCACTGATACTTGATGATCTGTTTGTCATGGTGCCTCTGAGTTCTGTGAATGTCTTGGTCACTCTGTGTTCTTCAGTTTCAAAGGAGATAAGGAGAACAGTGACATTTGAAATAAATTACCCATGTATGAGACAAACATCACCTAAACAACTGCCATGTTTTCTTAGAGAGTTGAACAGAAACAATCTGACCCAATGGTTCAGGTGACAAAGGAAACACATACCACGTAAAGATGAGCTGTCAAACTTTTTCACCTGTTTTTGTCATACATTAGATATCTGCCAATGCATATGACCTTTAAGACCCTGAAAAGTATCCTAGGAAATTATTTCATTATAACCCACACATCAAAGGTGTTATTTCTATCTAAACTCATCTTTCTGTCTGAAAATCTACCTATCTATCTATCTATCTATTATCTACCTATCTAATTATCTATCTATCCACTATCATCTATTTATATATTACCTATCTACTGTTTATTCTTCTCTATGTGACTCTCATATATTTATATACTATTGACATATCAACCTACCATCTATCGGTTTATCATTGGTCTTAGTATCTATTATCTATCCACCTATTTATCTATCATATAAATATTATCAATATGTAAAAATGTTGATCAACCCATATCTATTATCTGTCATTCAAATATCTATCTTTCTGTCATCAACCTATCTATCTGTTTGTTTGAAATAAAATTCAGAGTTTTGCACAACATCAGTTAGCACATTATCACTGAACTTTATCCATAGTTTAAATTAATGATTTTTGAAGGCAAATAACTGAAAGAGTGTGATGCTAGAGCATTTGCTTAAGGTTTTCTTTGGCTATACTCTTAGGCTGCCTACTCTCTGCATATAACAAATATAAAGACTGAAAAATTAACCGCAAAGACTAAAGCAAAATAGCAGGAGAACACTTCAAGGGTTGGGAGAGTGCCTAAAGCCAGGCAGAGTCTACAGAACAGTAGAAATGTGGAGAAAAGGAAACAGTGTAAAAGGGAAAATTTGCATACTTCCTTTTATTTTAGTCTATCAGAGGAAATCACTGTTCTCCAAAATTAGATAAGCTTTACCACGTCCAAGTTTTTCCAGTTAATTAATAAAGTAATTCAGGACAACCACTTCTGTTTGACATGAGAAACTAAAGGACCTAAAGAGAATAGACATGGATTCTGTGTGTCAACACTTTCTAGTATGTTGACTGAGCACTGAATCATACATACATACATACATGCACGAAGCTAACTGAAAACAACTCAGTTCAGTAGGAGACTTGATTGAAGGAAGAAATGAGCTGGGATTGAAGCTACCCCAGGAACCTGAGTTGGCCGCTGAAATCTGGTTAAACTGATTTTCTGCTTTAAGAAAAATATTAACCAAAATATAAGGTATTTTGGACAAGTATAAAAGGATCCAGAATTTCCACTTTATGACAACCAAATGCCCTGTACATAATACTAAAGTACTGATGAATTAACTTCTGGGAGGGTAAAAATTCAACCTGAAGACCTAGGGAGATAACCTCCACAAGCTAGATATTAAAGAAATAGATATTAAGTGATTGGATGAGGATTTCAAATCACTGTTGATGAATAACACACTTCTTGCATAAAAAGAAATAAGTACTTCATCCTGAAGTAAATACAAGAGATCATGGCCAGGGACCTGAAATTTAGTTGCCTCCAATGATGTGTTTCACAATGAAAATTTTGTAAGCACAGAGCAAGAGCAAGTATTAAGTCACTACATTTTCCAAACACAATCAATTGGGTATCAGATAGACAAATGAAAGGAAAGTAAGGAAATGTTTGTTATAGTCTCAGATGCTGTCTAGTGACATTCTTAGCTTTCCAGCTGGTGAGAGATAACTGTCTGTTAAGTTAAAACATTCTGAATGGTTTTTTTTTTTTTTTTTACCTTATAGACAAAAAGAGGTTAGGTAAAACACAGGGGTTGTTGATATATGTATAATAAAGGTACCAAAAATCAGTGATGTGTGATGTCCTTCTGCATATGTGTTGTTTTTATTGGATAATGAATAAAGCTGTTTTGGTCACTGACTTAGCAGAGTAAAGCCAGGCAGGAAATCTGAACAGAGATACATAGAGAGAGTAGGTGGGGTCAAGGAGACACTATGTAGCTGCCGAAGGAAACAGACAGTGGAACCTTACTGGTAGGCCACAGCCTTGTGGTGATATAGATTAATAGAAATGGGTTAATTAAAGATGTAAGAGCAAGCTAGGAATACGCCTAAGCTATTGGCCAAACACTGTTGTAATCAATATAGATTCTGTGTGATTATTTGGGTATGGGTGGTGGGGAAACGAACAAGTAGTCTCTGTTTACAAATAAGCCTAAAATAATTGTGGGTTTGGATCTGCAGCATTCCAACTTCATTAGCAGTTGGTTTAATACTCTATCCCATTAACAGATTAACAGCTAGCCTTGAATGAAGTGAGCTAGCTCTTGGCTCACCCAGTACCCAATCAGGTGAGGGGGCTTTCTTGTGGGGTGAGTATTAAATATAACCATACAGCTCTTGGTTACTCTGATGGTATTCATCCCTCATTGCACCAGAAGGACAATCTTGCCAGGCAGGTCATTATTATAGTTTGAAGAATTCACAGGTAGATAACGTTGATAATTACTTTCCTCCAGGTCAATACCACTTTGATTTTTCTTCATATTCTCTGACTTAAATATGCATCTTCAGCAATGGAGTCCTATCATCAAGTTCTGAATGATCATCAAAGACAACAGCAACAGCCTATAGTTTGAGGCACCTATGGGATCTCACTAGCCAACAACTTCAATAAAGGCATCCCATCCCTAACTTTGGACTAGCTACTTGTTAGCCTGTTGTGTATAATAGGGGAACTATTGCCCCACTCTAAGGTAATTTCATTTAAATATATATGTCTTTATGAGATATATATGTTTATATTTTAAGAAAGTCCTTGGGAAGTACTAATATCCCTCCCTGATTTCCTTACCCTCCCATCTCATGCTGTTTAATCCTTCTTGCTTTATTATTTCCTCTCTGCTTTAGGTCCCTGTGTTCTATCTTTCATCCCCTTAAAGCCCCTCTCCATTACTAGTTTCCCAGCCTCTGTGTGTATTCCAAATAGGACATAGATATCTAAAGATCCAGCTTTAGGTAAGGAAGCTTTTTGTAGACGTAACCTTTGGGACTGGGTTCCACAGCAGCTCTGTATTTTGGTTGGATATGATTTTCTCCAGCCCTGAAAGCATATATGCAAATAGGATTACACAAACTTGCCAGGTTATATTTAGGAATGTACATGTGTATACACATAAACACATATATCTCAACAATTAATGAAAAATAGAGGCCATGAATTTGAAACAGATCAAGGAGGAGTATATGGTAGGGCTTAGGGAGAAGAAAGGTAAGGGGGAATTATATAAGAGGGTTATGATCTCAAATATGAGAAAAATCATTTAAAATAATTAAAAAATAATTTTAATGTGCCACCTTACATCTGGATGCAGTTACAATTCTGTAAAGGCCTAGGCATATAATTACTGCAACTATCTAAAGCCCAAGCACTTTGCTTTTGTTATATCCTCTTATCCCTAATTCATTCAAACATATAGCCCTGCCCCTTTAAATTATATTTACTTCATTACATTACATGTCAGTTAAGGTCAACTTTGACATTCTTCATCTCATTTAATTTGCAATATGTAGAGCTAATGATTACTTTCTATTTATATAATTTTATTAAAACACTTGGAGACACAAATATAAGAAATATGCCTTGATCTTATAGGTTTGCCCTTTTATGTTTAAGATCCAAGAATGTGCCTGTATATACCTGAGTGGTCTTAGAACTTGGAATTGCTCACTTTATATTATTTTACTCCATGAAATATTAATAAGGTAAACCAGATCACTCTCTGATGTATAGACTAAGATGTAGTGACTGAAGTCTCAGTAAAGTGAACAAGGTAGGTCCGTGTTAGTCCATAAGATGCTTATGCTTATATTATAGTATAGGCTTTACTAAAAGATGTCTTTCATTTGTTGATGAATGTGTAGCACCACATATTTAAATAAAATGTTGCAAGCCAATGACAGAATTATACTGATGGAGGACTTTTCTCTATTATTACTATCCTATAAAGTTCCAGATGACCACCATCTAGACAACCCAACATCTCAGTATGGCATGCACTTAACTTCTTCTGTTTCAAAATTAGAAAATACTAGCCTATTACTTTCTTAAGGTTTGAATATGAGATGTCATAGTCACAGGTGTTTGAACATTTGATTCCTTCCTGATAGCCCAGTTTGGAAAACTTCTAGACCCTTCCAGAGGTAGAACTTCACTAAAGGAGAACCCCACTAGAGGAGAACCTCACTACAGGGGAACCTCATTGGAGGAGAACCTCACTTCTTTAGAACCACACTAGAGGCACTGGTGCACACACACTGAGGTACCATATCAGGCCCTTATTCCCTCTTCTCTCAGTTTTTTGTCTATAGATGAAAAGTGACTAGTCAGCCTTCAATTCTTGCCACAATGCTTTTCTTTCTTTTGATCACATTTTCCCTGTCATAATAGACCATGTCTCTCTGAAACAGTAAGCCAAAATAAACTCTCTCTTCCTTAAGTTACTTTTGTAAGGACTTCTTATCATAGCTACAAGATAGGAACTAAGATTCACCTAATCTAATTATAACACATAAAAATGAAAAGGAAATATACCATCAGTTCTTTATGTTCTTTTATTTTAGTCTGATAGTATATGCTCAAATACTAAAATCACACCAAATATGTAAGCCTAACAGGCATTTAAAACTTTCTTTTTCTAATAAATAATTAATTCCTAATTCTGGGTCCACAAGGTAACTGAAACTGAACAAAAGCCTAGCCTCTTTGTCTTCATTTTGTATGTGTCTCCTTTATTTTGGGCTAGATTACTGCTGAACACTGTATGTCAACATGTTATTTACTCAAGGAGTGGGTAGCCAAATACTGGATGTACATAAACTAATTTACCATGGCATTACACACACACACACTCACACAGAGAAGATTGAAGATATGAAAATTAGAGTAACTGAGCCATAGTACTCTCAGCTTTTATAGTGTCCTGATCCCGACCTCCAAAAGGACCATAAAACTCATAAGCTGTTAATCACCTTGGATACCAAGAACCATGCCCAAGAGACAACAGCCATCTTATGGAAGCTGCTTACCATATCAAGTGATGAAGACTTCTTTGAACCCTTTATAGAGCTAAAAGTGAAAAAAGGGTCAACCAGACTACACCTTGAACAAGACTGCTTAATTATACATTGCTATTTCTCCTGCACAATGATTCTTGCACTTGAATATAAAGTTCACTTAAATTTAGAGACATAGTTAGAGTTACTGAACCTCTTCATCTTACCAACATGTCCTAGTAGATTAAATCTGCTTTATTTGCCTCTCATCATTAACTACCATTTTAATTGAGGTTTTTGAGACAGGTAACCTAGTTGAGTCTGTTGAGTTTTCTTGAGCTGAACTTTTGCCCTGAAATTCCTGTAACAGAGATAACCACGTTATTTCTATCCAAATCCTGTCTTTAACATTTCTGAAGCATTCTGTAGAGCACCCTTTGGAAGATTTTGGCTACTTTTCAGTTTTCCTTAAAAAAAAAAAAAATAAAACCTTTCATAACGTAAAGCATTCTGAAATGTAAATGATAGAATTGTATATGCTACTGGAAGTGAAGGTCTTTGCAAATGTAATTGATAGATCTATCATTAATCTCTGAATACGGCAAAGTATTATTACAATAGTATCTCCTTGCTCTAGAAGTGGAGTAGTAATAGCCACAGCATCCTGTAGGAAACATTTCAGCTTAGCTAAGGGGTCAATATGGTAGCTTGAGTACACTTGGAAACCCTTTGTCACTCAAGTTTGTATGGAAATTCTTGGACTTTTGTGTGTGATAGAAAATCTCCCCTTTTTTCTCTCCTTCCCAAATTTTCAATCATCTTTGTAAGTTAGTGTTCAGGAACAGTCTGGGTTTTCTTTCTGTTCCAAGTCTCTGTCAACCACAAATTCTGCTTACTTCTCTACCAATAATTGCTTTCACTTAAAACATCCAAATAGATTTTGTTCAAAAATTAAAAAAGATATTCTATCATAGTACTACATATGCACTTCATTCATTAAGATTTACTCTAACCTTTGTAGGTAATGGCCTTGGTAAAATAACCTAATGTATGATGTATACATCCTCAAATTTTCCAAACTAATAAATTTATCATGATTTATCCATATCTACAGTTGAATATCATCCAAGACTAAAAGTAATCATTTTTATTGCCACACAATTGAGATACATTTGGGGTCTGTTCAGATTTGGCCCCATGGTGGAAGGAGAAAAGAGAAAATCGTTTCATTGTCTGAGATGCTAACATTAACTCCATCCTGTCAGGATTCTAGAACTGAGTTCCAAGAGTAAACTAGACTATGAGGATTATTGATATCTCTTATGAGGTTCATGAGTCTCACTTTTTGAAAGAGAATGGACCCTGCCTAGTTCATTGGCTCATGGATCCTAGATCACTACCCACTCCGAAGTAGGTGTTGGGTATTTAGTAGTTCATGGTATGCAAACATGGGCTAGACAACCTACCAGAGTGAGCTACTGCTATTTACTCATATTTCTGATTATTGCAATAGAAATCAAAAGTATATTTCATTGAAGACCTTTTTATGAAAATCAGTACCTTCATCAAAGTGGTGCAATTACTTTTTGTTACCAACCCTCTTATTTGCTTCTGTAAAAAGACCCCTCCTGGTTCATGAAAAGAATATTCCTTCTTTGCCAACCCAAGCATTTAAGCGTGCTCTGGGTTTCTATTTTATTTGAAAGCAACTTTGACTTTCACATCTAAAAACAATACGGAACACCACAGGCCAATGGCCAGAGGGAATGTTTTCAGCTAATTAACATCCATAGTGATTAGCTATCTCCCCTATTGACTTCCCCTGAGAGAATCTGCTGTGATTCTCCATCTGATAATAAATAATGCTTACCTTACTGCCGGCAGAAATTCTTTCCCAGAATTAGTAAGCTACCAATTGGCAATTGGTTTCGCATTTCATTTCTGTCTGAACTTATAAAGAAGCTTTAATTGCCCTGCCAATGCATTGCAGAGAAATAAGAAAATTTCTACTTATAGCCTGCATGTTTCATTAATACTTGTGTTTAAAAGTGACATATCCCTTGATACATAGATTCTACTTAGCATGTGTATTATTACTTTAGGCATACTTTCCCCTAGCTACTAAAATATCAGAAAAGTGACTTTTGAAATTATTACCATGTTAACAGTAGTCTTTTATACTAGAAAATAAGGAAGCTCGCGTTATTTCACCCAAGGCAAGCATAATTTAAAGTATGAAACCTACTTTTATTTTTTGTCATTTATGACAAGTGAATTAAGTAGAACAAAATAATTTTAATGAGAGGGGAAATGGCTCCTGCAGCATGAGAGGAAATACCACTGTGTTATTTTCTATAGTCTGAAATATGTAAAGCGTCACTAGGGTCGAGCTTGAAAGCCTTAAAGCAAGGAGTGCAAGGATTATATTTACAGTGTACATTATGATTCGAAATATAAAACTGAATATTTGAAGAACATTGCTAGTTTCCAAAACAAGGGAATTGATTTTCAAATACTATACACCTTACCAAGATACTCTAATTTGTTCCTTTTGTTTTGTTTTATTTTATTGTTTTTGAAGACAGTCTCTTTCTGGCTCTAACTGTCCTGGAACTAAGTCTGTAGACCAGGCTGGCCTTAAACTCACAGAGCTTCTACCTCTGTTACCCAAGTGTTGGCATTAAATGGGTGTACCACTTCACCAAGTTAGATTGTTCCTTTTATGCACAGAAATGATAAATTTGCTAAGTTTGAAACATTAGTAGTCATTAATTGTAGCTGCCGTAATACCTTCAATTCTTTAATAAACATAAAATAACATTTCATCATTATTTAGTCCTCTCTGAATGTAACCCTGTTGTCTTTAATGTGATATTTTAAAATAATTAGTCTCTTTCTTGTCAAGACACATACACCTTTGTTCTGAATAAAAGTTTCAAATGATAGTTTTAGAAATGAAGTATTTAGAATTCTTCTTACTCTGTTTATATCCCAGCAATCTTGATTCCATATAAGTGTAAATTTCTAGGCATTTCTGAAGCCACAGGAGCACTCATGCTAGTTTTCATGAGTTTTTACATTAATTTTATAATCTCAATGTATGCTCAGACATCTTTCATTTTTGCCTACATTGAACTTAATAACTAAAATCAATCATTACGTTTGTCACTATGGATGTCTTAATATAAAGAGGCATATGTCTAATGTAGAGTAATTCTTTAAGTCATTTCTAAATTCCTAAAAATGCCCATCATTAAATAAGTTGGACTGCTTTATATAATCACTATGGTGATACAGGAGAAAAACTATCAGTGTTTTTAAGGGATTTGGAAAGTGTATGCTGTGCTTAGAATCAGGATTTCAGGATTGTTTTTATTTTAGGTTTATTTATTTTTACTTTATGCACACAATATTGTGCTAGCACTTATCGAAATTCACTGTGTGAATGCCTAATACCCTGTCACCAGAAGAAGGCCCCAGATACCTAAGAAGAGAAGATTCAGAGACCTGTGAGCCACCAAGTGGGTGCTGAGAATTGTCTTGAGTCCTCTGGAAAAGGATTAAGTGCTCTTAACTGTTGAGACATTTTTCCAGCCCATCAAATCATTTTTAAAAATCATTTTAAAAAGAAAGTTTTGAAATGAGTAGACATTTCTCATGTTGATAATATAGTTACTTAAAAATATCATGCCCTTATCTTCTTGAGTATTTAGACTCTGAGTTACAATTAGAGTTATTTGTATTGAAACAGATTGGCAATCATTAAAATACTTTTATCACAAAGGTCACAGGCATAGTCCTTAGAAAATTATACTGGATCAAGTCTCTCTCTCTCTCTCTCTCTGTGTGTGTGTGTGTTTGTGTGTGTGTGTGTGTGTGTTTATTCATGCAACTGAATCAAGCCACTCTGTCAGTTCAATTTGGGGGAATAGAATTTAGTAAGCCTTTCTTGCATCTAGATCTACCATCTATGATAAACAAACAGGCAAAATGGTTTATTATTTCAAATTTGATCCTAAAGTTGCAGTGGAGAATATGGCAAGAACTCTCAGTTCTATTTATGAAACTAGAAATTGGATTGCCATAATCATAGCCCAGGTAAACAACTGTACATGTTGAAGGAATGATAAAACAAGGGCAAGACTGCGGAGCCTCTAAAGAAGATCACATGCACTGCTGTACTTTTAAAATATATTTCGTTATGCTAAAGTTCTTAATATTTTCCATGTCAATTTTAATTAATACTAATTAACACCTAGCATTGCATGTAATAGTTTACAAAGAAGAAATGAATAAATTCTTCTTTTATTACTGCTTCACAGCACCTGAAAGGCCTTATTGCAGAGTGATATATTAACTATTTATTTCCTGGTTTTCTTCCTTCCATGTTTACAATTGTTGATTTATTGTCTATATTTAAAGTTTGATTAGAAGAAATTTAAGCTTAAATTTACAAAGTCAGTACAAGAAAAATATTAACAGTGCTCTCCCAACTCAAATGTTTCCATTTATCATCTATTATCAATCTATGACTGATTCTTACATAAATAAAAAGAGGCAAAAGAAATTCTGATTGAAAGGAAGAAGTTCAATTGGCCTTACTTATATACAATGTGATTCACAGGAGCAAGTTCTCCACTAAAATCTAACCAGCTTCTCCAATCAACTGAAACCATTATTAAAAATACAAAATATTTATAAGAGCACCTTCAAATTTAAATATGTGAAATGTATTTACCAAATGTAAAAAATCTGCTTTTTCAAACTTAAACATGCTCATGATATAAATTAAAAAAAAACATAAATAAAGGGGAAACATAGCTTTGTCGTGGACTAGAAGAATAGATACCTCTGACCTCTATACCACTAAATAAATTATCAATATTTCTTGTCCAATTCCAGGAAATCTCTCTGTAGTCAGTGCAGGATGGCAATAGACTTAAGACATCACTTTGAGCAGGAGATCATCTATGAAGAAACCTTCCTCAGCCCTAAAACGTCAAGTGAGACATCACAGCTACTGCTTTAACATGAGAGAAAAGGAATCATTGGAGGAAAGAGAAAAGAATCTGTCCACATTGGTTGCATCCCCAATTCCAAGCTGCAGAGGCATACCTTTCAGTTCAGAGAAAGGAGAAAGAATAGAATATGGGCCTTAGACTTGGGAGTGAATAATGGGTCCAGAATGGAGAATATCACTAACCTACCAGGGCCCAAGGATCCCAGGCAGTAGGCCAGTTCCTGTAAAGGAAACCTCTGAATTAGCATCAATCTGACAGCTTGAGTTTCCACCACTGATTCCCAAACCAGAACATGGAGAAAGACTCCATTCATTTGAAGATGGGACAGGAGAGTAAGCATAGGACTTTGCATTGGAATTCAGGGAAGAGCCTACTTCAGTGAAAATGAACACCTGGCAAATATCTGTAAAACTACAGTTCAGGCCAAAGGTGGTAGACCTGGGCTCTGATCCCAGCCTGTTAAGAGTCATGAGGTCCCAGGTGGATGAACTTGTCTTCTACCAACACTATTTCTGGCGATTTCATGTTTCTTCAGACACAACTATAGACTAGAGCAGCATAGACATGGATTCCATCCTTGTGTTTGTTGTTCTTGGTGGCCTCTGATCATCCACTGAGAACTTTTGTTGTAGTATTAGCAGTTTAAAGGCTTCCCAGTTCATCTCTATCACAACTCCAGCAACTAAAAATGGAGAAACTTGCTAGCTGCTTGGGAAAAGAGAAAGTTGATAGATGTAAGTTATTGATAAAGCTCCTAGAGCCAGATTCACTAGTGGAAGATACAATATCAGAAGAATCTTGAGGCGCATAATCACAGAATGGAATTAGTGGATAAGGCTGGACCCATCCCAACCTGAAGTAGAGATTTTGGAAACAGATAATCCTTTAAAACACCCCCTCCATCAGTATTGAACAGCGCACAACTGTAGGTGTATGGCAAACTTGGACTGGAAGCACCCTCTAGTGCTGAAATGGCTGCACTTAACAATCTCAGGGAAAAACATCCAGGAACAGTTAGAAACAAACACAGATTATGAAAATGGGAACACATCGTCAGTGATCACCAAGAAAATTCAAGGAATCACGATGCCTCCTAAGAGACAAAACAAAGCATCAAAAATTGTCACAGATAACTCTGCTCTCAACTTGCTATACCTAGAAAGAGGAAACCTCAATTTAAGTAATTACTTTCATTAGCATGGGCCGTGGAGCAGTCTGTTGTGAGTATTTTGTTAATTGCTCATTGACATGGGATGACACAGTCTATTGTAGGTAGTGCCATCCCTGAGCATGGGGTCCTGGGTTGCATAAAGAAGATAGCTTAAAACGTCAAGTGGAGCCATTTACTAAGCCAGTTAATAAGTCCTACCGTGGTCTCTGCTTCAGTTCCTGGCCTGTGTTTCATGCTTTGATTTTCTGCTTTGCCCATGATAAATTTCCTACAACCTGGAAGCTAAAATAAACCTTTCCCTCTCCCACGTTACTTTTGGCCATGGTGTTAATAACAGAAACAGAGAAGCAAAATAGACTGCTGACCATGAAATCAGCAATGATGGTGAACTCACAGAGTTTTCAACAGCTATTTTAAGGAAAATAGATGAACACCAAAGTGCACTCAGAACAGTAGTATGTGTATAAAAGACTAGCTTAAGTTTTAGAGCACAAAATGAAAGCTTCAAGTGGAAAAGCATACTGTGAAAAATTTAAAACCATGATAGAATGCGCTGGATAAATGATCAGAAAAGTCTGTAAGCTTGCAGACATGGCTGTTTAACACTATAAACCTGGGGAGTGAGATACACACACACACACACACAGAGAGAGAGAGAGAGAGAGAGAGAGAGAGAGAGAGAGAGAGAGAGAGGGAGAGAGAGAGAGAGGGAGAGAGAGAGATGAAATAAGAGAATTTTACAAAAAATATTAAAAGTGAAAATATTTGGACATATTTAATCTAAGACATACTTGAGAATGCCAACAGGATAGCAAGCTTAATAAAGACAATAGCAAAAATAGCAAATCTTAAAAAGATATGGTCACAACTCAGTTTCTTATCAATTAAGTCTACTCCTAGTCATATGATAACCAGTCACTTAACAATACAAAAAAACATGGAATTTCAAATTATCTGGAGAAAAGAGATGACTAGCATGAAGTTATTCCAGACCACCCGAGAGAAGAATTATGACCAGAATTAGCACAGAAAAGAAGGAAATATGAGATATTCTCAGTACCGAAATAAAAATGAAACCAGCAACAAAGAATGCTGTTCCAGCAAAAAGTCCTTGAAATGAACGATGAAGTCATCCAGAGATGCATCCTACAATTAAAAACATAAAAGCAAATCCTTCAAAGTGAAAGGAAGATGGTGTAAAATTTAATGGTAAGTAGAACTCGCGAGAAAACTTTAGACATCTTTGGTTTTGGGCAAGAAACTGATCTTACCTGGACTGCTTGATGGTATGCTGTATGAACTACACATGGAGAACACACAGAAAAGTGATGACTTATTTTTCCAAAAGATGGAATGGTCCGTCAAGGTTCCTGCTTCACAAAAGAAACTGCCAGACATTCTGCAGGACACAGAAGGAAGAAACTGACGAATTTTGCTAGTTAAAGGCAGAACAGATATTCCTGATATCTCATTTTTGTTTCTTCTTCTATCTATAAAATTACTGTTAAGTTGCTATCATTACAAAACAGATTGCTATAATCAACAGCAGACTTTTTTAGCCTCACGATAACTGCAAATCAAAGCTCTGTAATAAATACACATAACCATAAGAAGCAATAAATAAGACACATGATTAGAGAACAATCACTTAACCAGAAAAGAATTCTTATAAGACAAATGAATTGCACACACACAAAAATGAGTAAATTTACTTAGAGACATCATTACAATAAGAAAACATTCACTACCAGTTGATAATTATCTTTAATATAAATGCTTAAAATTCTTCAATTAGTACATATAGAGCGATGAAGCCTGGTGTGCAGCTTCACACCAGAAACCTCACCAAGAGTGAGACCGAAACAGGAGGATTGCTATGAGTTTGAGACCATTATGGGCCCTGAAATGGGACATTTCACAATGAACAAACAAACAAAACAGCACATGCATACATAGAATTATAAAAGGAGAAACAGAGAAAAAATGGACTTTTCATGAGGAACCAACATATGCTATACACAAGAGACTCACTTTTCTGATGACACATAAACTGAAAGTGAAAGTATAGAAACCTATAGTCCATGTAAATAGAACTCAAATATAATATATACAAAGATAATGTATTTCATATGTGTAAATATATAGTATATATATATATTTATATTTATATATATATATATATATAAGCAACAAAGATGAATCTAAAGGGTGGATAAATTCTAGCAGATTACAGTAAGATGGAACATGAGTCCCCACTTTCCACAAGGAGCAAAGCAGTCAAAACTTAGTTAAGCTTGAAGCACATGCCATTTAACATGAGAAGAATACACATTTGCATCCATGGTCCATGGAACACTCTTGAAGAGAGAGAAATTTATCAGCCACAAATGAATCTCAACAATTCTTAAAATAACATTATACCAAACACATGCTCTTAATAGTGTGACAAGGCTATAAATAATTAACAAAAAAATATCACACAGAAATTATTATGTTCATTGAATTCAAACAAATAATTTTTGAACAGCCAATAGATTAAGGATGAAACTAAAATAAAAATGAAGACAGCATATTCATCCTAATGGGTATAGCCAATACAGTCTTGGAAGAAAGTGAAGATTATAGCATTTAAGATGCATAGCAATCTCTAATAAAATATATGTTTACATCTAAAGAAGCAAGAAAAACAAAAACAAACTGAACAAAAACTGATAGTTAAAAAAGACTAGAGGTAAGAATAGAAACTAAATAATTATTCATTTTAAAATAATACAAATAATAGGAAATGAGTTATATTTGAAAACAAATTTGGAAAACATAACTAGAGTTTTACAAAAGGAAGAGACCGAAACTAGTAAAATCAGAAATTAAAAAAACCTATTGCAGCTACACAGGACAAAGTCTGATTAAGACTTTCTCTGCAGCCTAGACACCAACATACTTGTTAATAAGAAGTGTGTGACTTCCTCACAATTACGCATTACCAACATTGAATCACAGAGGAAACCTGAACAAACCATTAATGAGCAAAGGGGATTGAACCAGAACAAAAGTCTCTCAACATAAGGAAAGCCCTGGACCAGGTAACGAACGTCACAGCTGAATTCTATCAAATGTCTAAGGACAACCAGCACGGATTCTGCTGAACATAATTCATTCTTTTATGAAAGGATTCTATACTTAGGCCTCAAATAATTTGGCATTGTTGTTTTCTTGTTGGTTTGCTTTATGTTCTCATGTTCCGTTTTTTTTATTTTTCTTTTTTTGCAAGACTGTGCTTCTCTGTCTAGCCCTGGCTCTCGGGCAACTCACTCTGCAGAGCAGGCTAGTCTCAAACTCAGAGGTGTGTCTGCCTCTGCCTCCTGAGCACTGAGATCAAAAGAGTGAATCACCACTTCCTTACCTATTGTTTGTTTGGACTTTGTTTGCACGCAGTGTCTCTTGTATCTCAGGCTATCCTCGGCCACATTATGTAGCCAAATATCCCTTGGAACTACTGATCCTATTACCCCTGCATCCTGAGTGCTAGAGTTCCAAGTATATGTCACCTTGCCTGGTCACTGTAAGTTCTTGACAATGACATATAACCCAAATCAATACTATAAAGCCTCAATATCAAAAATAGTCAATAAAACAAGTAGAAAATTATAGTTCAATGTCCCTTATGAATATAAATATAAGTAACCATCCTTAACAGAGCACACTAGATCCAGCAGTCCCCTGAAATGACTGTTCACCAGGATCATGTGAGACTCATCATAGGACTGCAAAGATGAGTCAATATATATAAACCAATAAGCATGAAACGCTGCATCAAACAGTGAATAACGGAAATCTTAAGAGCATCTGAACGATGCGGAAAAGACATTTGGTAAATTTCAATAAATTTTTGTGATTAAAAAATGCTTAACAGATTGGTTATAGGATGGATATAATAAAGTCTACATACATTAATGCCAGCGTTAACTCATGCTAACTGGGGAAAACCGAAAGTCTGGAAGGAAACAAGGATGCTCATTTCATCACCTTCATTGAAGTCTTAGCAGAGAAATAGGCAAAGGAAAGAATGAAAGTCATTCAAATAAGAAAGAAAGAAATCTATTGCTGCTGTACACAGATGGCATGATCCTTTGTGTGGGAAAAGCAGCAGTGACTCCATTAATAGATACAAATTATTAGAATAAACAAATTTAACAGAGTTCAGGTCCAAAGATACAACATAGAAAACCTCTAGCATTTCTATGCCCTAAGAACAAAGGGCATGAAGCAGAAATTTTAGAAAAGGAGCTCCATTTATAGTAGCTACTAATCTTACACTACCTAGATATAAATTTAACTAAAGGGATGGCAAATCTCCAAAATTAAGACTTCTGTATAAGTTACCTTCACTTTTCTGTTTCAATAAAACACCATGACCAGAGGAACTTATGGAAGGAAGCTAATTTTGGCGTAGAGTACCAGACTGGTAAGAGTCTATCATGGAAGGAGCTGTGTCGGCAAGAAGGAGGAAGTAGAGAGCAAAGCCAAGAGCTCACATTTTCAAATGCAAGAAGCTGCTTGAGGCTTTTCACCTCAAAGCCAGGCTTAACCACCTAAATCACATGAAACAGCACCTTTGACTGGGGACCAAGTGTTCATACTAGTGATGTTTTTCTCCCAGACATGACAACTCTAAAACACTGTGGAAAGAGTAAATTAAGAAAACCTGGATAAGTCATCATTGTTTAGTTAACGTGGTTTGTATATTAAAACCGGTTTATATCAAAATATCCATCGCCCCCTTAACAGAAGAGAATAAGATTTTTATAAATATATACAAATAGGCCTGTGTTCAGAGAATGGTGCATGAAAATCTCTGTACCTTCCTTTAAAGCTTTATCTGTACACAAACTACTTCAAAAAAAGTTTTAAAATCATCGAAAATGGAAATGGGATAAAAAAAGGACAGATTTTTCTTAAATTTATTCATTTTCCTTAAATTTGAATAAAAATCCTGCCTATTTTAAAACAGAGAAAATGTGGAAAGTATTCAGAGATTGTTGTCACAAATTTCTTATGGCTATGTAACTAAGTGGTGCTTTTGAATAAATAAATATAAAATCAATGCTTTCCCCTCACATTAAAGCTGAAGTGAACATTTTCCATACTCATCACTGTCATGATTTTTCTTGCTTATGCAATGTCTACTTCTTCCTTCCATTAATTTGAAGTATCATATTATTAAAAATGACAGAAGCATGATCAAGGAAGAGAACGCTAGGCTGGTATTGCCTAAAGGAATGCTAACTTAGGACAGGAGACAGAGTCCATAATACCAAGAAGTTCTGTTTAGAGTGTATACTATTTTACCTCATAATTTCCAGACCGTAAAAGAGAAGCATATGTCAAAAGTGTACCTATTTCATTAAAGAGAGAACTAGCAACTTGCTGATGCAAGTTCAAAATGAATTGGGAAGAGGGCAAGTGCTTTTTGGCAGAAGGAAAGTATGCTTCAAATAAGATTGCTAATTTAAGTACAAAACTGATGCTGATACTGAAGGCTTTCAGGTCAGCCAATCTTCCTGAAACAGAGGACTTCGGGTTCAGTGGGTGAGCCTACCTCAAAAGTAGTACCTCAACATGAAACATGACAGAGGAAAACATGAAGTATAAAACTCTGACTTCCAAACATCCATGAATAGGTTAGCATGCACACACATCTCTCTCTCTCTCTCTCTCTCTCTCTCTCTCTCTCTCTCTCTCTCTCTCTCACACACACACACACACACACACACACACACACACACACACACACACACACACACCACTTATTTGTTGTCCTTAGTACAGTTATTTTGAAACAGTCTTTTCCTACCAGATTACTGGAAAATGTAGTTGGTATTATTTTTACTATAACTGACTATAACTTACCTCCTCTTACATGAGCATGTTGTCCAAAGAAATATGGAAATATGGCCTTTCCATCACAGGTCTGTAGAACTTTCTCAAAGATGGATAACATCAACTTATATAGTGTGTCCCTATATAGTCTGGAAAAGGAATTCTATAGTCACAACTTAACTTCACACAGTTGGCAAAACTTGCAGCAGCATGTGCTCTAGGTCTTGAGAGACCATCTTCCCAATAAGGTTGCTCTCCTCTCAGAATAATCAAGAAGGTTAATATATCCCCTGAGAATGACCATCTTCCCACTGTTCACTTGCAACAAATCAGAGATCCATTTCCAGAAAGAACAAAGCCAAAGCTCAAGCAAAGCAAAAGAAATCCTAGACTACGACCTTTGGAGAGTGGTTTCTCACCACTTTGCTACCCCCAGGTTAAGCATGTATTTCTGTGTGATCTGGATGGCTATGGTGTCAACAGGAGCTGTACAACAAAGACAGAAGCGTAAGCTACAGAATGCTGCTCTTTCACGAGCACCTTCTAGCTTCCATGGCCGATCCAAGCGATTTTTTCACATGGAAGCCAAATTTCTTCAAAACTTACAAAAATAAAGATTAAAAATGTAGCTTTTTTGAACTTCAAATATTCTTCTCTGAATTTCTAAGCAAATTCTTACATTCGGGCACGTAGAGGTTGGGCCCATGGTATAGGGAGATTGGAGTGAGAGAGCTATTTTAGAGGTCTGTCTGTAGTGAAGTTGTCAGAGTATAAGCAGGAGACTTTAATACTTTTGTGTGTATTCTTGCATAGTTTTACATGTTAATAAACAGTAAATTTGTCATTCTAAGTTTTTTAATGATCAATAACAAGATGTTGATTTTAAATAACTTTGTCAGACTGAGTTTTCTTTAGTTTCAGTAGCTTATAATATAATGGTAGCACTGTTATATAAAACAGATAACTGAAGAGTATTTAATAAAAAAATAAAAAAATTACAGGGTGGATATGCTCTTTTCTAGATGCTGAACTTGTCTTCAATTTTTAAAATTTGAATATGGCTTCTTTTCCTCAGTAAAAGTTCATGCTAATACCTCATTTTTATTTCACAATTTTATAGTCTTTTTCTTTAAGACAGACCTTTAAATGAACCCTCAGAGCCCATAAAACATGTATCAAATCTTTGATCTAATGGCTCTCCAAAGTCTATATCATGTTCTCTGCTGCTTCTAGCAGCTTTTGGTAGATAGTATTGTTTCTGATATTCTTAAGTGTCTTGCAGATATGATGGAAAAGTAGACATACCACTTAAATTCATTGTTCAATATTGTGTTTCATAGCGTCATTAAACTGGTATTGATGATATATTCAAGTTCGTTTTTTTAAAAGTACAACATACGAGGTTCAGATTTTCTTTTACTGCTGTGGAATAAATAATATATCTCTAATACATGCATAAATTCAAAAGGATATTTTGCATATAATTGGTCACTTGGTGGGGATTTCTTCCACAATCAACAGCAACATGAAATTTGACATGGGCTCACACTGATTGATACAAAGACTGATACTCCCAGAAAGATGAGTTTCAACTTTGTACAGTATTATCACCAAAGTGACATACTCTCACTTTTGTCTGACTTCTTAGTGGAAAGAGTATCTCAGACCCAATCAAAATTCAGGAAAGAGAGTTTTCAATGTGAATTCTAGACATCAGACTCCCTGTAACCAATAGAGATTCATTCCACTGAAATGTCCAGGATATAATTGATTGTGTTGACAACTGAATCAGCTAACTCCTTCAGTAAACTTGTTTCCCATGAGAAATTTCTCTTGATGTATTTTCCATTACTCTTCCATATTGTCTCCTGTCTGTCTGTCTTTATTCCTTCTTTTCTTTCTTTCTTTTATTAATTTTTACTTCTTATTTTCAGTTATACACATTCCTTTTGGTGAAGAAATCCCATTTTGTGACTTATACATTCATTTCTAATATTCAGTTTACCAGGACATTTGACTAATAATTTAGATGTGCATATAATGTAGTTAGAATATTTCTCCAGAAATGATTGATAATACTTCTTATTCTAATTTAAGCCCCAGTGTTAGCTAAACAACATATCAATAGTGATCTTGAACACATTATGGTGCTGCCTTTCTAGAGAATTTCTAGTGAATCTTTCTAGAAAATTTCCTAACATTTTACATTCAAAAATTTTAGCATGTTCAAAACTTTGTCCTTTGTACTTAGACATTTTATACAGAAATACTTAGATGTTTGTCTTAGTAACATTACTAATCTTAATCTTATTTATGTTCAAATTTGAAAATAGTTGTGATTATGAATAAGAAGTTGAGCAACTGATTATGTTTATTATTAAACATTATTAGGTGTTAAATGAAAGTATTTCTTATTAAGATAGCTCAAAATAAATATTAGTCTAGCAAAATTCCTAGAAGATGGAAAACGTGTATTAAATGCTTGTTGAATTGGAATTGAGAGATAGAAAATAGCACATTTAGGATTTAAGAAGTAATAACACCTTAAAATATGGAGGCTGCTGAGGTCCTATGAGTGAATGCTTGTACTTCCAGAGAACTCAAGTTCAGTTTCTAAGACCTCGTGTGCTCATCTGCTTCTAGCTTTAATTCTAAGGGATCTAGATCCTTGTTTTGGTCTCTATGTGTTTCCTAGAATGTGCATTCTAAAATAAAAATAGTATTTAGAATAATTACAAAGGACATAAACAATGTTGATGTTTAGTTAATGAGCAGTCAACTGAGAATATAGCAATTGCCTATAGTCAAACTAAGATTGAAATCTGAGGTCAGTTTGGAATTAACAATACCCTTTATCCTTGTTCCTTTATTTTGTCTACTAGCAGCATAGTGGGCTGTGTTTCTTCATTGCCATTCTTCCTTTTAGTCCTAGTTTAAATATTTCAGACTTGGCATAGTAGCCTAGTTTTGGGCAATACTTTTCAATATAGAGTCAGAAATTCAATCTTGAAATAATTTTGTAGTCAAATGATAGGTAATTAACTTCAGTGATGTTGAAAAATTAACAGTACTTCAGATAGAGACAATCATGGGACCAATGTGTCTCTAATACATCCAGAACTGCCAAATGTTTAATACAGTTACTGTGACTACAAAACATGGTAGTTCAAAATGCTTGCCAGCTAGGGTAGTGCTGCTGTTGTTCTAGTTGGTGACACGGACCTTGGATAGCAGGACCTAAAAGTGAAAAATGAGGTGGACTAAAATCTCATGAAACAATCACGTTTATTCAGAGCATCAGACCTTTTAAATTATACAAAGGTCACTTGAGTAACGGTCTCATGAGTTTAAGTTATATACAATCACAAAAGCAAGCTGCACACGACAAAAACGTGCTTTTCCATAGAGGCATAACAAATAACAAGAGCCAACTGTAATGAGTACTCTGAAGTAAACTCTGCTACACCTTTGAAGGGGATGAAACCATATTCCAAGAAAACTCTGGATTTTTGAAGAAATTGAATCACAAGACTCTCATCTTGTTTTCTTGGAGTTTTCTCACGAGTGCTCAGAATTCTTGTACAACTCCTTTCTTGGACTGTGTTTTGAGAATGACTTGATTCAAAGTTTCATAATCTGGGATGGGAGCAAATTTTATTCCTAGAGTGTTCAGGATTAATATTAATCATGAAATTGCATATCATTATCTAATTTTTAGAAGTTGAAAATTTCAATTGCATAAGACATTTATTTTTAATAGCATATGTTACTGTCCTTTTGTTTTTAATATCATAATTGGAAAATGTAAGAACAGATAGGATAGATAATTAATATGGAGTATTCTTATGATACCCTTTGAAATTGTGGGTTTCCTTGTAGTGTTGCATAATTATATTTTTGTTTTGTCCCCTATTGTGTAACAGTTTCTTCCAGCGTTTAAACATTCCATCCTGCAAGGAAGCTCCTTAAATAGAAAGGTAAAAAACGGAAAATAGCTTCAGGAAGTCCCTGAAACAGATCAGATTCAAAGACTCTTTTTTCCCAAGAGTAAAAGAGTCAAGATGTGAAGGAGGAGACTCTCAGACAAGACCTCCTGCCTGGAGGAAGCAGAGGTCCTGGGAAGAGATTTAGACCAGAGACATTTGGAAAAGATACTCTTCAACCTGCTGATCTGCCTGCTTGCTCCGCACTGTGCTCTAGGTTTCCTTGGTTTCCTGAGCTGTCAACAATGCTGGGGTGAGTGATGTTCATGCAGCTGGCTTTGAGTTATTCCTGCCCCTGTATGGAACCCCAATAAAACACATTGACTGATTCACCAAGTTGGCTTTGGTACTATTGTGACTTCAGCATGTCATGAGTTCCCCATATTGGGTAGACAGACATCTGTGTTTTGTCTACTCAAGATATGTCTTATCACACAACATCCCCCACTATCAACTCCTCTCTTTTGCTACCCTGCCAACTTTGTTCTGGTCTTTGTTGTCCTCAATAGTTTCTTTCCTGCTTTTATGTCACATAATGTGGCTTATTCCTTGATAAACTGAGGAATTATCAGAGTTGTTTGTTTGATTGCTGGGAATTGGATAGATGACCTTGCATTTCCAGGCAAGCATTTTACCTCCGGTCTACAACTGCAAGCAACTCTGATAGATTTTTTTTTTCATTGTGTTGTCGGCAAGAGGCAAATTTTCTAGAGAATAAGCATACCTCTTACTACACAGGGTTTTATTAAATGTGTGCCTTTATGCACCTATATGAAAAGATAATAATAAAGAGTGGTTCAAATGAGAATGTCAGTCATAGTTACGTATCTTTGAATACTTAGGTTCCAGTTCATTGAACTAGTTGGGAATGATGAGAAGGTGTGGGACCTTGTTGAAAGGCGTATGTTACTGGGGGCTGGTTTGGATTTCTCAAATATCCACAGGATTCTGAGTTCTCTCTCTCTCTCTCTCTCTCTCTCTCTCTCTAGCTTGTGTCTGTGTCTCAAGATTTAAGCTTTCTGTGTCTACTCTTATCATGCATCTGCCTACTTGCTTGCTACCATGTTCCCTTCCATGATGGGCATAGATTTATTCTCTGAAACTGTAAGGTCTCAATAAACTCTTTTTTCCCCCTAAATGTTGCCTTGGCCATGGTGTCTCACCACAGCAATAGAAAAATACCATATACAGATGGGTACAATGCAATTTAACAACATTTACTTAATGTATTTTAACAAGATGTGCATACAAAGACATAAAGTCATAAGATTTAAAGTCAGTGAGTCCCTGTTACCATATTTTCCCTGTCTCGTGTTTATATCTTCTGCACAGCAGTATCTTCTGTCTGCTTCTGTTTTATGAGGTTTTTTTTTTTTTCACACAACTTCAACTAACATGGCCAACTCCTACTTTTATTTTATGGACTCATTGATCACAGCAAACAATTTCTGTTACATGATCAGTGCTCTTAGAGTCTACATCCCTACCTACTCAGTTCTTATAGGCAAAAACCAAAACCAAATACAATAAACATAATTAGAATTGGAAGAGTCTAATTAACTATACTTTGGTAGCCCCACATTGATCTTTAGTACATCACCTGTGGTTTTATTCCAGGGTCAATATCCATTAATGTTTTCCATCTCTAGCTTCCTGAATGTGGCGGTTTAAATAGATATGATCCCATAGACTCATGTGTTTGAATGTTTGGCCCATAGGGAGTAGCAGTCTTAGGAGGTATGATCTTGTTGCAGCAGACATGACCTAGGAGGAAGTGTGTCACTGTGGGAGCAAGCCATGAGAGCTCATATATACTCAAATAGATCTCAAATAGATCTCATATATATCGTATCTCCTTCTGCTACCTGCAGATCAACTTCTCCAGAACAAAGTTTGCCTACATGCCGCCGTATCCTACCATGAAATTATAAATTATTCTCAATTAAATGTTTTCCTTTATAAGAGTTGCCGTGGTCATAGTGTCACTTCACAACAATAGAAACCCTAAGACTCTGAGTTCTATTTTGGCACTGGTTATTTTCTATTTATTTGAAGGTTAGTGATTCATATCCTCTCAGTGTCTCCTGAGAAGGATACCCTTAAGATCTTTGTTCTGACAACTAATGTCAACTTTGTTATAGTTAACATTTGTGTTTTGTTCTGTTTTATCTACTTGTGCTCCCCGTTGCATCTGTTCTAGGGTTCTGGAATGCATCTGTCTAACCAAGCCCTGGAGAGTACCATGAAGGCCCAATTTCCCCTTTGATATGTGTTTTCTAAAGCAACAATTGACCATGTTAACTGAGTCTATGCCATGCTCACAAGCATTCTTACTGCCTGGTCTACTATGTCATTCTATTGAGCTGTTGCTGCCAGGGGCGTACTTCACCGATCACTGTGTCCTTGTAATAATTCTTGAAAGTGACAAAGCTTCCAATTTAATTTATATTTTAAAAATTGCTCTAGGTCTTTAATGAAATCATCTTTGTTTCCCATTTAAGTTTTATTTTTAATAGCCTTTTAATTTTCTAAAAACTCCTAGAGACTTTGACTTGGCTTGTATTGCTTTAGAAGATTTGAGATAATGACTTCATACCAAAATGACTTTACTGATATAAATTAAAGAACTATCCAATTAGAGAGACAAAGATTACCTAATTAGAAAAATATGGGAAACATGTGGGAATTCTGTGCACTTTTAATTAACTGAAACAAATACTCATTTTTTTATTTTCTCAAAGTTAAAATAGAGCCCAAATCTGACTTGGTTATAATCAATCAGAAGAGACTTAATTTAATCAGTGTTTGCTTTCAGCATGGCAGTAGGTTTGTACAATAATTCCAAAATAATTTCTTTAAAATTACTTATATATTAGCCTACTATGAAATTGATTTTCTTAGTGTCATGTAGCCTCAAGATACTTTAAGCAAATGGATAGGATAACTCTTTAAATACCTTAGAATAAAAAGCCTTGCTGCGACTATAAGCAAAATTTATAAGACATAGAAGCATATTTAACAGTTATGTAACTATTGATTAAAATAGTCCTGAAATTTTAGCACATTTTACTAGTAGGAGTAGCAGCTGAAATCAGAGTTCCCAAAAGGTCTGCTTTTCTGAAAACATGATGATATCTTCTAACTAAGAAGATAATAATAAAGATCATGGTGTCGGCTATTCGATAATCTTAAGATCATTTCAGCTGTGTGTATATCATGTGGAAATATAAAACACATCAAGAAAGACGTATCAGAACATGTTTATTCTGTGAAAATGAGTATGTACTCATCCAGACTTAAGGAATAACACAATTGGACAGCAAGTAGATTATTCAGTGAAGATGTTGTAACAATTTATATTTTGTCTATATACGTGACAGCTTAGAGATTTGGCAAAATCAATAATAAATTGAGCAAGACATCTAGGAATGGATTGTACTAAGTATGTGATTTTGTGCTCTGTTACTATGCTCGCTTTACCATGTTCTCATTAAACAACTTTAGTTTTCTGCTCAAAAAAAAAAAAAGAATATTCAGAGAAATTATAGTCACCACAAAGGTTCTTTCCTCTGCATCATACTCATGATTTCATGGGCTCAACTAACCATGCTCTACCTTTCTTTTAATATTAAAGCATTTATCCCAGTGATAAAAGAACAAGATTATTAGCATAATAAATAAGCAGGGTCAGGATTATATTATGCTAAGGGGAGAAGGAATAGAAATAGAAAATATTTTTATTTCATAGGAAAAATTAATGTAGAAATAAATAATCTTTACAAAGAATACTTTTATTTCCTCTAAAAATGCCAAATTGTGTTAGTGGATATAATGACATAATTGATCATCTTTTTCAGGAATCTGATTATACCCATTCCTTTCTGAAAATGAATATGAGATTTTATTTGCCTCAATGGCATGATATAGTGGATCCTGGACCCTGCCTATCTATTTCTTGGTAGAATTCATAATTTTCTGTAAGCTGCTGACTGATCTGTTAAAACTTTACTTAGCTACCTGAAGTTCTCCTTGTCCCTTCTTTTATCAGGAGTGACATCACTGATTCATTGAGGTACAGTGAACTTGCACTTACAGGGTTTGTCAACACATCTGTCTGGGATGAGGCTGATCTTAGCAGAGAATCGCATTTTTAGACTCAAATGTTAGGTAACAATTAGAAAGGACATAGTTATGTAGAACGGGCAGTTCTGGTATTATATCTGAAACTACAACTTTCATTTTATATTTTACATGCTGTTCAGTGAATATCACAGAACATAGACTATCTCTGTGATGGTATAGTAAACATGCCTTACTAGTTTCTTTTTTTTTAATTTTAGGCAGAACATACACAGTATCAGATTATTTGAACTTAAAAGGTTTTTGTTTGCTTCTTTCTTTACTTTGGGAATAAGTCTTGCTATGTAGTCTTAGTTGGACTGGCACCTACTATATGGTCTAGGTTGAATTCAAACTATAGCAATCCTCCTGCCTTAGTCTACTGAATGTAGGGCTTACCTGCTTGAATACCATGCACAATGTCTGCCGCTATCCCATTACAAGCAGAAAAATGAAGTTCTCTCAGCTTACAGAGCTGTGAATGATGCCAGCCTATCAAGACTGTGCTTATTGCTTCTTTCAGCACAATCCCATTGTGAGTATTAATCCTTGCTCTTTTGCTAATGATCTAATTTTTGAATTCTACTAAGTTTACAGAAGAAAACTGCAACTTTCAGTGAGCCAGAACTGTTATCAACTCAGTTGTCAGTGACTGTTCTTCACCCATAAAATCAAAATGCAAGTTCATTTGTGGTGTTTGATTTTAGATATTTCATGAATGTTACTATTACTGTTGAATTCTTTTCTGTAGCCATGTTTTTCATAATTGAAAGCATTACAATCTTATAGCCACCAAAAAGTCTATTTGTTATTTTACCACATATACAAAAGCTTTGTGAAGAAGGTGAACTGAAATGCTCCATCCAGATTTAAATTATTATTTTAAAGTTTTTCTCTTTTGTGATCAGCGTCTACTTTTCTTAGTTGTGCAGGGTGTTTATTTTTAACCAAACAGTGTATTCAAAACCAACTGCCAAGCCGAGACTTGAAAGACTCCACAGGATCAGATATAACTCAAGATGAGTGTATTGCACGACAGGAGGAAAGCACAGTAGAATGGAATAATTTTAGATTCACATTTTCCAACCCTTTAACCTTTCATCGAAAGCCAAATGGCTTAAAATATTTTAAATCATCTGGAAATATAAATAACTGTTCAGGGAACAAACAAAACCAGAAAGTCTTTCATTTCTTCTTGTAAGACATTGTAGTACGGAGTGAAAAGGAAGCAATAACTTTGTTTTATGATTTCAGGAAAGAATAGCTTCCTTAAGCGCAATCTTCTGCCTCTTTCCTGTTACATGGGTCTTGATTATGGATTATCTGTTAAATTTGTCCCATAACTCTTAAACTGCACATAGAGATGAATTAAATTAAATTAAATCAGTTCTTCAAGTTGTGCTTTAGTGTGTACAGGAATACTGGTCTTTTATTTAGACATGTAGCCTCAGACAATTCTGATGACTCACCCTTTCTTTGTCTGTACCCAAAACCATATCTACAGTTCTACCCTAATTCTGAATAAAACAGTTAGTTCATGCAAAGCACCAGGAAGAGTGACTGATTTTTGATAACTTATTAGTAAATGTAACATTTAGTTTTGTGTTTGAATGTATACATGTTAAACTTAGTTTGTACATTTTAAATATAGGTAAAGTAACTGGGAACATCAAAACTTTTTCATTTATTACTAAGAAGTAAATTGTGTTTTTCTAGAAATTATCTTGAGTACTGATGACTTTTCAGTTGTAATTATAATATTAAAATTTATACTGACTTTGAAAACTTTCTGTACTCTAAGATAAGTATTGATTATTGACTACACCGTCAAACTACTTTTGAATTTCAAGAATGCCCTGTCAATGTGTACAGGCGGTGTGCACACCACACTCTTTTCTCAAAGATGATACTGAGACAGACATACACAGGATGCTGTATCTACAGAGATGTGTGTGGTTGTGATGGCCTGTGAGAAGGGAAGTTCCTATGTCCTTCACACAGAGTGTCATGCTGAACAGTACAGTCTTGTGAACTCACTCCCACCATATTTGTATTTAGTTAAAAACTATACACAAGCATTATACTTGATGGGAATGTAAAACAATAATAGCATTGATTTATTATATATTAATATAATTATTAATTTGAATTTAAATAAATATATTTTACCAAAATATTTTGAGAATTTTATGAGTAATATACATATTTTCCTCTCCTCTGTATCCCCATAATTCTTCCCATGTTCCTCCCACTCCACTTCGAATTCATGGCCAATCATTCTTATCGTTGTATTATATAAGCCTGTGTATATGTGTATGTATGTGTGTGTGTGTGTGTGTGTGTGTGTGTGTGTGCGTGCACATGTGCGTATGTGTGAACATACAAGAAACCTACTGAGCACTTTTAGTGCTTCTCATTTGGGTATGTTTTGGATATGTGTTTATGACTGATGACTTGCAATTGGATAACCTGTCAGAGGGCTTATCCCTAGAGAAAACTGATTCTTCCTCTCTGAAAAACCAGTGATTGCTCATAGCTCTTAATTTAAGGTTGGGACTAGGTGGAATTTTCCCCTATCCAATTTGACATGGTTTACTGCTATGGTTCTTAAGCATGTCTCATTTATGCAAACATATTGTGAGAATTTCCTAGGTGTGGCATCCAGGTCCTCTGGGGCTTGCTGTGTTTCCAGTTCCTCTTTCTCAAGAACCCTTGAGGAACCTACTCTTGACCTCCTATATCAGCCTTGAGAAGTTGGAACTTAATTAGTAACCCAAATGACTCCAAAATTCGTAACAGTCAACATTTTTTCTAGGTACTTAGTTCAAAGTAATAACCAAAAAAATGCAATTTGACATTCACAGATACAGAGATGAGAATTACAGTAGGTCAAGGATAGGATCCATGGGAAACAATTTTCAGGGACAGATAACTTAAGCAAAATCTAAGAGATGAACAAGAAGTACTAATCAGAAAACTGAGACAAAGCCTAAGAGAATTATGCTGAAATCCAAAGCAAATAGAAGGTGTCAAGTGTACTGGCAGCTATGATTTTCAAAAGTCACAACCATAAATAAAGAAATCAGTAACTATTGTGTTTAGTGATTTGGAGTTTATTAGAAATAAGTATATGTTGGTTGGATGTTTTGAGTATCTTTTATGTTTGACTACACATTTGCCTGAGCTACATAAATTATCATGAATGACACAGACTTATTTCTTAGTCTGTGAAATGAAAGAACTAAGAACACTTGTCTTTATTTTCATTTGCAGCACATTTTGTAATATCTGTTAGCTCAAACTTGAAGATTTTATCCAGTAGTAACCAATATATTAAGTTTATATAACCAAAAATTCAAAGCACAACTACATATCTATAACCAAGTTGATTTTAAGTATTATTATTCCTAGACTCATTAATTTTTGTTGTTTTGAGGAATCTAAAGAAAGACTTCTAGTCAGAAGACTTTTATATGTTAACTAATATTATGCTTTGTCACTAACTGATTCTTGATAAATAATTCCAGTTGTCATAACTTCTCAAGCTCTTGGTACCGAATGTCAGATTTCAGTAGCCAGGGGTGACTGAAGTCTAAGATATCACAAGGACTTACAAAAATATCTGTGTAGCACAGCTTAGAAAGATGCAGTTGTCTAAGCAAGTAGTTGAAAAAACTTACTACAGTATCAATCTGAAGTGGGAGGCAGAACCAAAATATTTGGCCATTGTTTCATATGTCATAAGCTTTGGGTTTATTGGCTTAATATTTTTGTCTTGGGATGGCTTGTTTTGTTATCAGTTGTGTGAAGGAAGTCAAGGAGTGATTTGGTTTCTTTTCAGTCTCTACCACAATATCTCCAAAGTCCACCTCCTGGTATTTACTTATACTCATACAAATATTTTGGTGATGAGAATACATGAAAAAGGATAAAACCATTATCACAATAGTGGTAAGTCTATTTAAATGAAAAAATAAAGGACTTCACATTTTGATATTCTTTATTTAATTCTTTGGCATTTTATGTGGCCATTATAATTCAGACAGAAAAATTATTCCCCGAAAATATTGTATAATATCAAAGTGCTATGATATCTTAACATAGTTGCTAATATCCTTTTCTGAAATTGTGTTTAAATTATAGCCTTATTAGGTATTGAGAAACTGGGTATGAAAGTAAGCCAGTATATTTTTCTAGCCTTACATACAACTAGTAATTAGACTCTAGATAAATTATTATGTAATTTATATTATAAAATTATCATTAGAGAAAGCATAATTGGTTAATTTAAATCCTCTTTTACAAAGAGATTTCAGTTAATTATAATCAAGATAAAAGGATACTGGATTTTTAAATTTGTCAATTAAAACATCTACAATGATACTGATAAATACCATCAAAGATCCTCATTTTGCATTGGAACCATTATGTATAATGTTTCTGAAATTTTCATATAGTATTAGTAAGAGTGTGTCTTAAGAATACCTGTAACTGAGCATGACCCTTTCATATGGAGACAAATAAGTGTTATGGAAGAAGACAAGGCTAAAACATTGTGCCTCTTTTACTGCTTTCTATAAGTGACTTAAGAAATTTATCTTCATGGCATTTGTTATGTGATTGCTATATTAAAGACACAGCTGAGAACTATATGTATTGCCTTTGATTAAATATTTGTGCTCACTTTGAAATTTTTACTACTAATACTAGTATTTTTACAGATAAACAATATTCGTCAAAGATTTCAAAACTGGTACGTAGGAGGACTAAGATTTAGACTGTAATCGTAAGACTATAAGCATGCTCTCAACATTCTGATGGTTAAGCTCTGTTTCATCATTGGCCCAAATTTATATGAAGATGTAACTTCTACTTTGCGATTCTAAAGTATTGTCATAGTTACATGTCGGAATACGGACTTGTCTATGGAACCTATTTCAGTTTGTGTTTTACTTGTGAATATGAAAGGGTACAGTATATGAACAAACATTTTCATGCAATTGGGCTAGATCAACATGATGTATTGTGCCTTGACTCTACTATAATGAGACTATGCCAGATTGAAGTAACTTCTTCAGTGGGAAACAGAGTAAGAAATATCAAATGATACTGACCTTCTTTTAATCCATGCATCTGTGACAAAATAGACAAGCTAAAGACTTCATGTAATATGCAAAGTAACAGATGGCTGCTCTCATTTTGTAAATTGTCACCATAGCCAAAGCAAGCACAAGTAATTCTGAGGATAAAGTGTTACAATGGGTAGACTATTATATAAGTAAATTATTATGTTAAATTATATAAATTAAATTGTATAATTTATTATGAAAGTGAAATATTTTCTTATTGAAAATTTCTATGGAAGCAACTAAAAAATTAAATATTTAATAAGCAAGGGAAATCGTTGTCTTTTATAAGTAGAGCTCTAAAATATAACTTGCCTATCTCAACATTGAGTCTTAACTCTTCAAACTCCTTCTCACCTATCTATATTTGTCTATCTATCTATCTATCTATCTATCTATCTATCTATCTATCTATCTATCTATCTATCTATCTATTAATATTATTACTATTATTATTATATATAATGTGGGGCTATAAAGAATTAATAAAAGCTTTCAAATGTACTTCCTGCTGCATCTAAAGGAATTAATTATTTTCCAAAATGAAACCTCCAGAATGATGTTAAAATAATCTTTTCAAGTCATTATCACTGTTGCTTCAGAAAAGGGATACCATGAATTATGATCATATTCAAATTCAAATATTAATTAGTTTATTGGAAAAATCAGGTATGGTTTACAGTTTCATCTATTTTATGAAGTAACTAACTGCACTGTGATTTTTATTTATAAACTTTTAGTACTTGGATAGCATGGTGTATTTTTCATTTTCTTGTGCCTAATTCTGCTTGCAAAAGCTAATTCAGAGGACTGATGAATAAATGGTAGAAACTGATGCTATTTCAACACAGAAACCTTAGTTGCAAAAAAAGTTTTATGGCATCAGTAATGATGTCTATTTATGTTTTGTGTTCTGTCAATCTTGTAATACTAATATTTTATGACGTTTAATTATTTAAAAATATCTATTATATTCTAGTCCATCTGATCTTCATGACCATGAAAGCTTCAGGCTGCGTTTATTTTAGATTGACAGAAGTGTGCTCAGAATTATTGCCTAATACCTCTACAACAGGTCTTACAAATCAGGATTGATGGCTTCTTCCTCCATGACCTCCTTTACTACTTTACATGACCTTCCTCCTTTACTGCTCATAAAGTGAATATTGAGTGTTTAAAGAGACTCAGAATGTAAGATTTCTCTTCTGAGTTTTCTCAGATTTTTGTAGTGAATTGAGAAGTTTGTTATTTGAAAATACATTGACAGACTCAATTGAATATATATTCACAGACATTCTAATTTTACAAACATTGGGACATTTCTTTGTACAGATTTTATTTGTAGTGTGAAATAAAATTCAGAGTCCATTTTCCAGGAATTATTGAAAATCTTAAAGTAAATGCCAATGGTATTTATTTAAGCTTTACAAATGTTAGACATTTTAGAGAGGAAGTAAACCTAAGAGAAGAATAAATACAGTAAAGAATTTCACATACGATTTTTCAGTTGGAAAGACCAAAATCTGTTAGGAATGATCTTTTAAAAAAAGCAGTTATCACCATCACCTGTTATTTCTCATCATAGATATAAACTATATTTAATACCCCAAAGATATGTCAATATATGTAAGTTTGACTGATACACTAAATAAGGCAACACCTTTTAAAGATATATGTGACCTAATCAAAATCAATGGATAAGTTCTGAAAAGGTGGTTCTCTTTAAAAGTATTATTAATTTTAAAGAGACAACAATCAGCTAACTTGATGTGGGATATTTGTACACTGTGTGCAGGTGTACTGTGGTAACTGGTGTAATAAAAAGCTGAATGGCCATCAGCTAGGCAGGAGGTATAAGCCGGATTTTCAGGAAGAGAAAGGAAGAAGAGGAGGAATCTAGGTTCACAGGAAATGCCAGGAGACATGGGGAGGAAAGTGGAGCTACAAGATGCCAGAAAGGTAACAACACGTGATAGAATGAATATTAATATAAATGGGTTAATTTAAGTTATAATTAGTTATAACTAATATAATTATATTATACATATTATAATTCTATATAATTATAAGTTATAACTTAGTTATAAGCTAGTTAGGACCATGCCTAAGCTGAAGTCCAAGCTTTCATAATTAATAATAGATCTCTGTGTCATTACTTGGGTGCTGGCTGGTGGGACAGAGCAAGATTTGTTACAATAATCAGATGTGCTGAGGACTTTCTTATAGATAGATGAGATGTTCATCTCATCATCTAAGATAGGCAGCTTTAAAATAACCCAATGATTCTCGTCTGTTGCTGTGAATGTCATTATATAATTTATCTCTGGTCAATGTGACATGGATCTAGTGATTTTGTTAAACAGAGTACTATTAAAGCCAGAGGAATATATCATGATCCTCTAATTCCCTAGTGCTGTGATTGTAAACCTAAGCAACCCTGCCTGATTGTGCTATTTCCTCTTCAGAGAGGCAGGAGGCACTGATGTCTTTAGCCAATTACATAGACCTACTTCGAGGCGTTTTCAACATCTCTGTTTCTGTTTAGGAAAGGGTAGGTCTCATATGAGTATCAACACAGCATGGCATATCTAGTTGAAGTAAGACTAAGCACCTCCCAATGTATTAAGGCTGAGCAAGGTGACCCAAAATGTGTCGAGTCCCAAAAGTAAGCAAAAGAGTTAGCGACAGCTCCTGGACCTACTGTTAAATGTTCCACAAGAGAGGCAAGCTATACAACTGTAACATATATAACCTAGAAGAATGGCTAGGTTAGGGTCATGCAAGCTGCCTGATTGTTGGTTCAATCTCTCTAAGTAGCTATGACCCCAGGTGAGTTGATTCTGTGAATTTTCTTGTGATATCCTTGACCCTTCTGGTTCCTGCAATCCTTTTCTCCCTCTTCTGCAGCGTTCCCATAGTTCCTGTGACCAGGCAAGACTTCAAGTGGAGGGAATGAGAGACCAACCTGGCCACATACCTACAGTCTGGACAGCCTGTGGGATGTTCTGGGATAAGGGTGGCTAGAGAGCACCAGGACTTGCAGGATGGATGACACAGAGACCTAGGTTAGAAGCAAACATAACTGGAGGGAAAAAAATGCCACTTTAATGGTTTCTAATGTTATTCTGCTATTCGCATTGATTGGTGTTTAGCTAGCCCAACTGTCATCAGAGAGATTTCGTCCAGCAACTTATGGAAACATATGCAGACCCACAGTCAAACACTGGGTGGATATTGTATCATATATCAGCATTCTTTCCTAGAAAAAACATCCCTAGGAAAGGGCTGGTTTGGTCAAGATTTGCACAGAAGTGTTTACTGTGTGCGAGTGCAACAAGAGAATAATACAGAGAAGTTGGGGACATTTTTTTTCTTAAAAATTTCATAAAACTTTTATAGTCAAATGTTGAAGAAGAAATCTCAAAGCATCAATTAGGTCAAAGCATATAAAAAAAGTGCTGATCCAGCAAGCACCCACATCTGTGCTAGGGCCAGCTTTCACTACGCTCTGTAGCCCAAAGAACAAAAACTAGCAGTGAGTGTTAGCAATGAGACCCAATTGAAGAGTCAAGTGGGCTCTTTTTAATAAAGGTTCACTGAAGTCCAAAATATTCCTTTAAACCAGATTTTAGTTTAATTTGTGCTTTCCCATAGTAGATAAAAATCATGTGTTACTAACATGATTCATACTTCTATGTCATGGCCTAATAAAATCACTATGTCATCACCTAATAAAATAAAATTACCTTTTCATTAGCAGAAATTACAAACATCACTTTTTCTTATTATGTAATATTTATGAATCACAAAAAGTATTTTAAAAGAAGTTTCTTTGAAATATGTAATATTAGATTAGCATGCTATCTCACATCTGTATATGCAGATATACTTATGTAGAACTTTAGAATGATAATCATATTTATCATTCAAATAAAATTAGAGATTAATCAAATAAGAATTAAGTGAGTGATATTTAACAATGTGAATTGCCATAAAACCATTGTTAGTCTAATATCTGCATACTCTTCATTTTGAAGTAAAATTAATTTGGAACATATTAAGAATACAGTTTTTCAATTAATTTTAAGTTTATTGAAGATTGAACAAAATGTACAATGTTCTCATTTATCTCTGCATTTCCTCTCTCTCAACACTTTCTTTTATTTTATCATCATTAGGGTATTAGAGTTATAATCTTCAAAGTAATAATTATTTGTTATTAAGTTCAGTCTGTGTTTTACACCAGACTTCATCTCAAATGGTGTAATGTACAGATTATAGCACGATAATTGTACATACCTACTGGTTACAATATCATACAGGATATTTTTTACCACTTTAAAAATATCACATTCTACTTGCAGTCCTGGTTTTCAAAAACAAGAAAATAATTGTATGTCTATGTATATTATTCAAGAAATTATTAAGCACTTATTTTTACTAATGATCTCTAACCTTTTACCTGTTTAAAAGGCAAGTAGATAGGATATCAAAAAAGAAAATAAATATATGGTGGCAGAAATTGTCTTACAAGTGAACAAGCAAAATACCAAGTAAAGATTAGTAAGCTAATTTAAATGTTCACTACCAATTAACGTATCATGTAGGCTAACTGAACCAGAAAGACCCAGGTAATAGGTGACATTTATCTGGAAAATATGATCAAAATACAATAGTAAAGGAACAAAGTGATGATAGAATAATGGGATCATTTATTTCAAAGATCAGGAGATGGAAACCTGACAAGGCAAGCAACACTGAATACTCACACTGCCCTGTTGTTGCCCTAAAACAATAGCACTGATATATGTTCCCTCTATTAGAACAGAAGTTAAAGCCACTTTGGCAAGTGACTGTATGCACTGTGTACATACCCTATAAAATTTCAATGATAATATGCTAACTTATACATAATAAAGTAAGTGTTAAGTTTGGGAGTTGGCCTATACAGAAGCTATATTACAGTTGAGAAGTTCCTAAAGCCCTGTTTCATTGTTATTATCTGCTGTACTGACCAATTTTATATTAGCTTGACCCAGGCTAGAGCCACCTGAGAGCAAGAAACCCCAACTGAGAAAATGCCTCCATGAAATTGGGCTGTAGGCAAGTCTTTAGACAATATTCTTACTTAGTGATTAATATGAGAGGGCCCAACTCATTATGGTTGGGGTCATCACTGGACTGGTAGTCCTAGGTTCTAAAAGAAAGCAGAATGAGCAAGCCAGGGGAAGTCAGTAAGCAGCACTCATTCATGGCCTCTGCATTAGCTCCTGAATCCACTACTTTTGATGAACTATTGTACGGAACTGTTAGTGAATAAGTCCTTTTCTCCCCCAAGTTGCTTTCGGCCATAGCTTTCATCATAGCAATAACCATGGTAACTGAGACACTTGCCTACATTTGTAACTGTTCTGTGTGTGTGTGTGTGTGTGTGTGTGTGTGTGTTTGTGTGATGACTAAAAATGATCCTCATTCTTCCTACATGAAAAGGTGATGGGATCCAATTCCAATTCTTTTGTTGCCTTTCTGATTATTTCCTGCCCAGTATATTAACCTTTCTTCTCAATACCTTTCCTCCATCCTTTGACTCATTTCTTTTATTCGACATAAGCTTTCAGTACTGAAACCATTACAGTAATCTGTTTGTGACTAATGTTAAATACAGCAGAATAATTTCAGTGGCCTCTAAAGGCAGCCCATAGACTACTGAGAGTCACAGCATTTTTTGTTTGTCTTATAAAAGACCTCTCCATATGCTACTCCACTTAAGAGGCACCCCCATGATGTGAATCTAAAATTTGTTAGGTGAAAACAAAATCTAGGCTTAGGAATGTTAAAGAGTTCAACTCTAAAAAGCACATGACATTTTTTTATCAAAATTTCATGTCCTTGTTATAATATTCTGTGTTTCATTTTAATATAGGATGACCAAGTAATATCTCCAAATCCCTAGCTCATTGAAGCTTTCTGTTCCTACTGGCCTAACACTTGACTGCTTTAGGTAACAGCATAGAAACTCAGATGTCTTCATGTTGCTAATTTAAATTATCTAATTCACATTTATTTCTCTAATTTGGTTTCTGTTGTTATTGTTGTTTAAGTTGGGGTCTATAAGCTAGAATGTTTATATATTAAAACTGACCCAAATTTATCTCTTTTTTATTAAGAATTACTTAATACATTCTTTTCTCATTTTACATAGCCATCCCAGTTCCTAATTTCTTCCCTCCTCCAGCTTCCCCCGCCCCACCTTCCCCCTACTTCACCTCCTTATCCACTCCTCAGAAGTCTAAGACTTCCTATGGGGACTCAACAAAGTCTGACACTTCACTTTGAAGCATGACCAAGCTCTGACCCTCCCCCAATATCTAAGCTGAGCAAAGTATCCCTCCAAAGAGAATGGACATCAAAAAGCCTGTTCAAGCCCTAAGGATAAGTTCTGGTCCCACTGCCATTGGCACCACAGACTTCCCAAGCCTCACAACTGACCCCCATATTCAGTGGGCCTAATTTGGTCCTTTGCTGGTTCCCCTGTTATCAGTACAGAGTGAGAAAGCTCTCGCTAGCACAAGTCAGCTGTTTTTGTGGGTATCACCATCCCCATCTTGACCCATTTGCTCATATTATCACTCCTCCCTCTCTTGGGCTGATCTCAGACAGCTTGGCCCAGTGCTTCCTTGTAGCTCTCTCTATATCTGCTTCTATCAGTAGGTGGTTGAAAGTTCTATGATGACAATTAAGTTAGTCATCAATCTGATTACAGGGGCATCCTCTCCACTGTTAGAGTCTTAAGTGGGGTCATCCTTGTGGGTTCCTAGAATTTCTGTAGTGCTATGTTTCTCAATAGCCCTTTAATGACTTCTTCAATCAATATTATCCCTTTCCTTTCTCTCCCTCACTGTCTTTCCCCCTTTCCTATTCCATCATGTTCTCCTCCCCCTCCCCTTCTTGCCTCTCCCTCCCTTTCTATCCTTCCTTCTCTCCCTAGTTTTCTCAGGAGATCCTGTTTGCTCTTCCCAGAGGGATCCATGTATGTCTCTCTTAGGGGTCTCCTTTTTACCTAGTTTCTCTGGGATCATGGACTACAGGCTGGTTACCCTTTGCTTTACACCTAATACACTTATGAGTAAGTACATACCATGTTTGTCTATCTGGGTCTGTGTTACTTTACTTAGAATGATTTTTTTTCCAGTTCCATCCATTTGCATTCAGATTTCAAGATGTCAGTGTTTTTAACCACTGAGTAGTACTCCATTGTGTAAATGTACCACATTTTCTTTATCTGTTCTTCAGTTGAGGGGCATCTTGGTTATTTCTAGGTTCTGGCTACTGCAACTGATGTTGCTATGAACACAGTTGAGCAAATGTCCTTGTGGTATGAGTGTATATCCTTTAGGTATATGCCCAAGAGTGGTATTACTGAGTCCTGAGGTATATTGATTCCCAATTTTCCTGAGAAACCACCATAGTGATTTCCAAACTGGCTGTACAAGTTTGCACTCCCACGAACAATGGAGGAGTGTTCCTATTACTCCACATTCTCTTCAGCATAAGCTATCACCGGTGTTTTTCATCTTATTTATTCTGACTGGTGTAAGATGGCATTTCAGAGTCATTTTGATTTGTACTTTCCTGATGGCTAAGGTTGTTGAACAATCTCTTAAGTGTCTTTTGACCATTTGCAATTCTTCTTTTGAAAATTCTTTGTTTAGATCTGTACCCCATTTTTGACATCAAGTTACCAAATAATTCGAATTCTTTTATATTAAGTTCAATGGTTCATTTTGACATATCTATATGTTCCTCTTTCTACTACTGCAGTCAAGACAGAGTGGTTCCATCTCGCCTAAAGTGTTCCTTTTGTGATCCATTCACTGCATCAATAAACAGCCCTGAGGAGCACTGCCCACACTTTTGGCACTATAATTTTACCTTTTCCAGATGTCACACAAATAATTTATTCTTTTGAGTCCTGCTGCTCTTGTTTGTGTATAGTAGCAATATGTTTTTATATACTTCATTATAAGTGTTTGCCATCATATATTTACCTCTTCCTCAGCTAATGAATACCTGTGTCTATGGGGGTGAGTTCTCACTCAAACCACAAGATATAGGTATTTACAAGGACATAGATTGTCTTTTTCTTTAAAAAAAAATGGCTAGATGTATGATTGGAGAACCATCTGGTAAGTATATTTTTAATTTAACACAGAATACAGAATAAACTTTTGAATTGTTTTCTAGAGTATTTGTTCTTTCTTAATATCCCCACCCACAATGTGTGAGACATTCATTTGCTTTTCATTGTCACCAGGACTTGCATTGTGTCATTTTTAATTTTATAGACATTCTATTAGATATTTAGTAATAACAAACTTTGGTCTTTATATTCTTATCTTTGATGGTTAGTGATGATGGGATGGACAAGTTTTAAAAGTTGTATTTGGCATTAATATATAAACTTTGATGATGTAACTATGCAAATCTGTTGCTCATCTATCCATTCAAGGTATTTTTCCTATGATTCTAGAACAATGTTTCTTATGCCTACTAAATGAAAGATATTTATCAGCTATGTTTTATTTTAGCATATAGATTATATTTTGTTTCGATTCTTTCAATTTTAATTTTAAAAAGTCTAATCGTTATTTTAAAACATTGAGCTCTTTAATTAAGTAAAATCACACAAAATTCATCTTGTACTTATTCTGCAGATTTTATTGATTCAGACTTAACTATATGCTTTGTTTTGTTTTGCTTTTTTTTCAAATTTATCCTCTCTTGTCTTTATTTTCCTCATTTTGGGACATAGAAATAATATTATTAAATCATATTTTATTCAAAGGATTATTTCCCTCTATCAAATTACTCTGACACCTTTTTTTGCACCATTTTATATTAACTGAGCTAACCAGTCAGTCATTATTGAAAAAAAGATCATCCATTTGTAACTGGGTTTATTTCTCGATGTTCTTTTGTATGTCAATGATTTATAAATATATTCTGTTCACATAAATCAATGGACGTTTATTAGTATAGTATAATAATATATTACTAAATCATGCTGTTCTTATTTTGATAATTATTTGATTGGTATAATTTTTAGATTTTACACATATACCTTACATTCGGATATCAATTTCTTTTAAAAGTGAATATTTATTTGGAATAAGAGATAACTTGGAAGAAACTGGCATTATTGTAATTTTGATAACTTTGTTTTTCTAATACACATAAATACCTTAAATTTTTCATTAGCATTTTTTCTTGAACCTTTATGCTTTTAAGACAATATTGAATAATTTGTTAATTTAATGTCAACTCATGTGTTTTTAATGATTTTATCAATCTGAGTTACTTAAAAGCTCAGATGTCTTTTGACTCTGGCCAACAAGAGAGTACTAATCATCACATGCATTCCAGAACATTCCAAGAAGTGGCACTGTCTATAGCTAATTTGTTCACTTGTGCAATGATACAGTACATTCATGCTGAGTCTTTATTGAATGGAGGTGTGAAGAACTGACAAGGGAGAAACATTCTTACTGAATATACCTTCATTTTTACTTCAAGGCTAGCCCACACATGGATGGAGAGGGAACTGTTGAAAAGCAGAAAGATACTACTGTTCTATACATCATTTTCAAGCACTCAGTACAAGGGAAGTTCTCTTTTAAACACTGGGAATGATTCTGATCATCATTTAGGTCTGCTAAAACCACAGTTAAACTGATTCTTGTAGCCAACTGCCAAGAGGGCTCTGAACTTGTAAGTGACACTGTTAGTACCCATTTCTGCCTCCATCTTGCCAATCTTATAATGCATTCAATTATTTTTATTCAATAAAATCAAAACTATACAAACAAAATTATGTTAATACAGCATTAACTGAAAATAAATTCACCATTCTTTAGGTTCTAAATATAGGCAATCAAACATGAATATTCATAGCATAATTAACTGGGTTACATATTCTATTTGCTCTGAAAATTGATGGTGATAAATGAAACTGCTTTGCATATAAATTTTTCTGACTACCTGTTTCAACGTTCTATTGCATTCAGGTCTTTTAAAGCATGATTTATACTGTTTTTGCATAGAACAGAAAGTTACCTAAGTTAATGGAGGTACACATAAGACATCAAATCCGTTATTCCATTTATAAGTGAGAAAGAGGAAGTCAGATAGGAAACTTGAAAACAAAACAAAACCATCACACACAAAAAACATAATTGGCATGGATTCACTAGCATTAGGAAACTTTCACAACTGTCAAATATATAAAATCAATGTTATACTTCCAAAGCTAAGGTGTCAATATAGCTTTATTCTGATGCATAGTAAAACTGAAAATCAAATTAACCAAAAGGACACCATCTTCACTACCCATGGTAAGACAATGCAGGGGTATTTAAATTTTGAGCTTCAACATTGTTTTGTTACCTTCTGTAGCTGTGATAAAGCAGTAAAAACAATCCCCTCCCAGAAAGTAACTATGGATGCTGTTTTAGGAGGTTTATCTCACTGTCATTTGGTTCTGTTGATTCTGGGCCTGTGTTAAGGGAGATCATCGTGATGGGGAGTGTGTGATAGAGCAAAGATGTTCACCTCATGACATTTGGAAGGTGGGGAAGAGAGCACAAGAATCCAGGGCACAAGATACACCTGTCTATAACCCCACCCCCCTATTCCTTCTACTTCCATAGCCTCCATGATTGATTGGACAAAGACTTGAACGCATGAGTCTTTGCAGAATATTGCAGAGTCAAAATAAAATGCTTCTAGGTGAGGCGATAGAAACTGAAGTGTGATTTTAAATGCTATTTAGAAAAACAACGATTTCAACTTTGTATTTGTAAATCAGAGAAATAACTGGTCACCACTTACCGCTAGTAATTACTACACTTTGTTTAAAATATTTTAAGATGGCTTCATAAAACTTGTTATCCTTTACTTTATATTTCACATTCATACTTTGAAAATTGAATATAATATTATATACATTACTTTTGGCTTCCCGTCTACCATGCTGAGTCTCCTGCCAGGTTAGTTTCAGTTACAGCTTTGGAAACAAGGTCCAGCTTAATGAACACGATCCAGGTTTGCCACCGACAGCAAGCACAGAAATGAGCCTATGTTTTCACGTGTCTTCAGAAACATGGAAGGAGCACTTTGCCAGATGGAGTGACATTGCAGACCTCTGAAAGGTCACAGTGTAACTAGCTATGACCTCACAACTGTCAGGGTTGCTGGATTTCAGCATATCACATCTCATTTTGAAATGACTGCAAAGCATTTTCCTGAATAGGTTTAAAGATTATTCCAATTGGAAATCCTGTAAAATAAATTAGAACTCTAAATACATTTATTGGAATTTGGAATTTATAATAATGACTTGGCTCAGGCTTAAGTCTAAAATTAGAATGCCTTTTCAAATAGAATATTTGAATTCTGTTTTTTTTTTCAGCTGTGTTCCACTTTTACTTTTAAAAGGAAAATTAAAAACTGATCTATTTTTCTAATGCCTTCCAGATTGAACGGTACTAATATTTTCAGCTATGAGAGACATATTGAATTTTTCTGTTTTTATGATCTAAATTACTTTCCTGTTTCTATTTGTTATTTTTAAATGACATAAGTTGTAGGTTTTATATGGCATATATATACATATATATTGCTCTTTCCCTCCCTATTCACTCCTAGCTCTCTTTCATTCCCCTTGTACCTTACCTCAGTGGCTCTGTTTTTGCTTTCATTTCATATGTATTACTTTTCTGAGCCTCCTTAAATCCATGTCCCCTATTGTGGCCCCTCTTCTAGTTTCATGACCAATACTAACACTCAATTCCACAGAACTATATGTTAATACAATTTTGAACCTAGCACCACACATAGTGGAGAGCATGTGACATCTCTCTCTCTGAGTTTGTGTTGCTATACTTAATATAATAATTTCAAGATCCACTCATGTTCCTGCCAACTAAGTAATTTCTTTTTTCCTTATGTCTGAATTAAATTCTGTTATGTATCTGTACCATATTTTCATTATCCATCCATCAATGAGGACTTCACAAATGATTCTACTCCCTACGAATAGGCTAACAATAAGCAAGGCTGGGAAAGAATCTCATGGGTAGGAGTAAGAGACCTTTGGGTATGTACCTAAGACTTGTATAGGAAGATCTTGTGGTAGTTCAGTTTTTAGTTGTTTTTGAAGCCTTCATACTTACTTCCCTAGAGGCTATACCAGTTTATAGTCTCAGTGACTAGGGTTCCTCTTTCTCTATACCCCAGTCAATATTCATTGTCATTTTTTTCCTATAAAATAGACACTCTAACTTCAGTGTGATAGAAGCTCAATGCAGTCAATTTACATTTACCTGATGCGTGAAGATGTTGAACAGTTTTTAAAATTATTGTCATTATTTAAAATAATGGTGCAGCATTAGTGAACATAGCTACCTTCCAAGTTACTTTCAAAATAGGACAGCTTTTAGTGGGGGGAAATCAAAATTCAAAGTAGAACATAGCAACAAAGACATTAAAATAGGAATGCAAAATTTTGAAATAATTCATTTCCTCTTCTGTGTTATTATATGTACTCCATACATTTATCAGTTACTCTATCATAATGACATGACATGAGTAGTTTTTCATTGAGCATTATATGAATTTAGGCATTACATGTAGTGTGTTTAATGGATGTGCTGATGTTCTACTGTTTTCCATAAAAGATATTAATTGTATCAATTTGTTTTCCTTTGATGGTGTCTAGAACAGAGAGATGATGTTCTTGCTAAACAGGTTCATATATTCAAGGATATATGTCCTCAATCCATAATTATCTCTTGTAGTCAGTTTGGGACAAACCTGATTTTACCTGGGAAGAGGGAACTTCATCTAAAAAACTAATTATCTTAAGCAGACTGGCTTATGTCCAAGTAAATCTGTGAGACATTTTCTTAATTACTAATTGGTATAGGAGGACCAAGCCTATTGTGGGGAGTCCAATCCTTAGGCATTTGCATTTGACCTGCATAAGAAAGCTACACGGGGAATCAAGAGGTCTTAAGCCAGTAAGCGTCTCTCCTCCATGGCTCCCTGTGTGTTCCTGCCTTGAGCTTCTGCCCTGAATTCCCTTGGTAATTGACATATCTCAAAATGCAAGATGAACTAAAGCCTTTTTTTCTTTAAATTTCTTTTCCTAACAGTCTTTTCTCATGGCAAAATGAAAAGCAATGCAGGACACTCAAGTACGTTGGAAAGATCGTAGTGGTATATGAATGAATTGAGACACTTTGTGTTAATAGTTGCTAATGTATCTTAGTATAGAGTGCTCTTGAAATGTAATTTGTAAGCATTATTGTTTATGCTCAAAGTTAAAAGAAATATGAGTTGATTTATATTGAAGTCAGGGGAAAATATATGAAGAATATAATCCTTGAGAGGGCAGAAAACTTCATTCCCATAGTGAAGCATCTTGGAGACCTTTGCACACAGTGGGTTTCATAATGAATTCACTATTACACTGTTACATTATTACATATTCTAACACTTATAAATTGAGGCACAGGAATCAAGAGTTCAAGGTCAGTCTCAGGTGCATAGTGAAGTCCGGGTCATTTTGCGCTGTGTGGAATGCCATTTCTAAAAACAATCGAAGAGAAATTTTCAGGTATAGATATTTTGTGAAAGGGGAGAAAAATGAATAAGGAATAAAACAGGATTCTGTTCTGTAGGGTAATACAGAAGTATCAATTGTTAAACTGAATCTCTGTTCCATTTGATGAGTAGGGCTTCATTCATTCATCGCACTACATACCTGCAGACCAAAATTATTTTTGTCATCCTTCTCTTCTGGTGTGCCTGAACATTCCTGTTAAAATACCTGGAAAGGGATGAAAGCAGAAGTTTTTATATTCTTACATTTCATGAGCACCACTTCCCCTCTATGGTACACAGAGCGAAATGCTTTAGTTCTCGGGTTGATTGTAAGGGTTTATAATTTTCACTCTTTTTCTTGGCATCTGTCTCATTTCATTCTGCATAGCATACTGAACCCCAAATCATTCAATACTAAGTGAATGATGTCATAGGTCAATGTTTTTCCCCCCATGTGTCATTGGAAGACTTGGCAAGGAACTATAGAAGTAATTCTAGAAGTTCGCCTTTAACTTCTGCAGGTTTTAAAAACTCGGAGTTGGAAGGATCACACCTAGATACAGAGCAGTTTTATGTGACTCCTATTTGGTGAGAAATGATTATTATAAAGCATATAATCAGTTTGGGACTGGAAGGATGAACACTTGCTTATGCCATTGACCTCCTACTCAAATTCTCTCACCCTTCTCTATCTCAGTGTCCTTGGTGGTGAAACAGAGGCTTCATCCATATGATTTCTGAGGCTAAATTTCATCTTTTAAGCTTCTCTGGTTCTATCACAGTTAAGTCCTACACTTTGGACAGGAGAAAGACAGTATACCAGTTATGTTAGTCTTTCACATGTCAGTTGAGGAAAAAAAAAATCTCCTGTGCGCTATGACAATTGCGCAGCAGCTGACTCTCTCACTGCCCCTCCTACTTCTTTCTGCACTGTTTTATCTTCATCAATGGGGGTAACCAGACTGACAGCACCCATGAGTTTTCATCAAGATCCCTGGAGGTTTGTATGAAATTCAACAGAATCCCCAGAGCAAAGAATATGGTAACCATTAAGAACACAGCTGTGCAGCAATGCCATGTGCACAGGGACATCTCCATTGCAATTGTTCCAATTTAGAGACAATATGAATAGCTGAAACATGTTCTCCTTCAGAGGAGTCCTTTCAAGTCAGTTTTCAAGTGAAACTCCAACTGGCTCCAGATTACAGCCAGACAGCCGCCTCCACCCCATCTCTGATGACAATTCAAGACAGCTGCTAAATTTAACATGCCTTTACTGGAACCCTGGGCTCCATGGACAATAGCAGACTGTGTGCTGCCAGTCCCCGGGATGTACTCAACTTTTGAATTGCTGCACAACAGCCCTGCTGATCCTTAATCCTTGTGAATACAGCCCTGACACATGGCCAAGAATTTCAGAGGATTCATTTTTAAAGGAAAAAATAGGAACAAAAGGGAAGGAAAAGCTCGACCCTACATGTTAAGACACATCCTGTGAGGCAACAAAGCAGGAGGATGGGGATAGCTCAGTAAATACAAGCCGTCCTCAACCTACAGATGGTTCTTGTTCTATGGTTCATTTACAGGTCTGTCATCCGGCAACTGGAATGTGTTTCTCTATAGAAACAGCATTTTCCTTCTTGTCTTAGTGACTTCTCTTTAGTGCTGGACAAGGCAAATGGCAGGAAGAGGAGCTTCCCTGGGCTTCAGTTCTGGAGGGCTAAGAGACCATCACGGCAGGGAGGCAATAACAGCAGAACACTTGGTGGCAGGAGCAGGAAGCTCAGAATGAGAAATCTACATCCTCAAACACATGAAGAGCACACACAGAGAGAGGGGGGAGGATAGGGAGATGAGGAGAGAGAAAGAGAGAGGGAGGGAGAGAGAAAGAGAGAGAGGTGGGTAGGGAGAGAAAGAAGGAGAAAGAAGGAACTAGAGAAAGAGAGGGAGAGAGAAAATAGAGGCAGGGGACACAGCGGGGAGAAAGAAAGAGAGAAGGAGGGAGGGGGAGAAAAATGGAAGTAGAATGAGGCTATAGAATGCTCAAAGCCCTCCCCGGTGTTCACAGGGATTCCCCCAGGTTTTTGTTTATGTTTTGGTTTGGTTTGGTTTTGGTCTTGGTTTTTCGAGACAGGGTTTTTCTATAGCTTCAGAGCCCATCCTGGAACTACTTCTTGTAGACAGAGATCCACCTGCCTCTGTTTCCCGAGTGCTGGGATCAGAGGCATGTCCCACCACTGCCTAGCTTCTCCCAGGTTCTTAATGGTCTGGATCTCAATTTTTGGTAACCAACTGTACCTGTTACAAGGCACTTAAGATAACCAGATTTTAAGGAAGAACTGTGTCTTACCTCATGGTTTCAGTCTTCAGTAGTTAGAACCTGTGTCTTCAGGCCTGTGGTGGCACGGTGGATCCTGACAGATGTGTGCAGTGGGTATCTGCTCACTTCATGGCCGCCAGGATGCAGAGAGAGAAGAAGGAACGGAAGACTCATTGTTTCTTTCAGGCTAAAGGTACCACGGTCCTTCCTCCCTGCTTTCCATTCCAGTATTCCCATCTCCCAAAGTTCCCACTGTGTTACTCCAGGCTTGGAAACAAGCCAACCACGTATGGATATTTGGGAGACATGCAGCATCCAAACCATGGTAAAACTATCAAGAAGGTCACGGTATTGGGAATAAGCACATCACAGAACTAAATAGTGCTCATGCATCTTAAATTACAAATGGAACCACTCGGCATTTCATTATCAATTACCTCTTGCACCTGCTCAAGTTAAAGCCTCAGAGCTTGTCCTTGTATCTTGAGCCTGTTGAATTTCTCCAAAGCAAAGTCACTAGGTAAGCAAAAGTTGATTCTTTCCTCGGGAGAAACTTGGCTTCGCCCATGTTCTTCAGCATCTGTGTTCATTCTCTCTTGTGACCTCGGATCCAATCGAGCACCAGTGGAAAGGATTTACTTTCTGTTAGTATTTCTATTAGCAGTCTCCCCAGGCTCTTGGAAGACACGTTCCTCCTGCGTTTCAAAGTCTCCTGTTCAACCTCCTGCTAGGTGGTTTTTGTTTTTGTTTTCCTTGACAAGTTTTCAGCCTGCCAAATAATGAGACCATCTGGGCTTGGCCTCATTCCCCTATATCCTTCTCTAGGTTTCCATCAGGGACTAAGATCCCTTCAATCCCCAGTGCTCACCACCTAACTCATCACCATAAAAGTGACCCTGATCTATCAAAGTTCTCAAGACACCAAGAATAGAAACATTTCTGCACATATAAAAGCAGCACAGGATAAGTAAGCAATCTTCTGAGGCTCAGGCTTTTTGACTCAAAAGTCTCATAGTAATTTAGGACTTTGGCTGCCTGCAAGGCCAATGCTTGGCAGTATAACCTCCTCAGGAGATTCTCTGTAAGTCCCGACTCCCCAGCACTTATCCTTCATAAAGGACACAAGAAGCAGCATGTACTATTTTTCTTTTAAATTTTGCCATTTCTGTCCTTTTCTCCTTTTCTGCGGGGGCCAAGAATAGCCTTGAAACATGCCTCTTCTGCTATAATCCCAGAATTGACCATTTTTGAAAATTAAAGGGACTTTTCTGCTATAAGAAAATAGAAATAGACGGGAGGTCGGAGGTCCCTGCCTATGTTCTTTTTTCCCATTTTTACCCCACTTAAACTCAGCAGAGGAAGACAAAGGCACAGATAAGAGAAAAAAATGGATTCGGGTTTACAAAGAACAAATTAAAATGTAGCTGCTTCATTTCAGAAGAAATTCAGACTTCTAGGACTTGGCAGAATGAGCACGCTGGAGATCACTTTTGCCTCGCTCTTCTTTCTGTTTGAATCTTTGATTGGAGGAGAAAGATATTTGTTTCAGCACAAGTATTATCACACAGAGGAGATGACGAAGTTCTCAGGGGAAAAGATTTTTCTACCACCATGTTCAGTTTGCAAGGGAAGAGACAGGAAAAGCCACTTAAAAATAGAATGAGACGGGTGCTACTGAGGAATTATGAGATGACAATTAAGCTAAATAAGCAAGAAAATCTAAATATCCTCTAGGCAGTGTACAGAACTGCTTTGAGTTAATAGACACATTCTGCTAATATCATTGCCAAGTGTAAAAGAGTGAGTCCATTTCATTTCTGGGATCATTTAGGATCATACTAGGACTAGTGAAGACATTTCTTTCAATTCAGAAATAACAGGTGGATTTTATAGGTCACAAAGGTACTAACTGGGCTCAAAATCATTTAGTATAATTTATATGTTAGTATACATATTTATGAATTAGATACTTTTAAACACATGGTGACTTTCTCTACAATAATTGTGGAAGAAAAGACTATTGTTCCCATTACAACTGAGAAAGTATTGAAGTTCCAGAAGGTTAAACACAAAGTGTTCACATTATAGACCACCAATCAGATCAAACAACTTGAACCCTGGTTTTTTGGATCTGCAAGCTTGCCATATTTTTATTGCTCAGTGCTAACTCTGCTCATAAACTACAAAATAATTAGATGATCGAGCGAATCATGGAGACCATTTCTAAGTGTTAATGTAGCATTTTATGCTTTTCTTGTCAGAATATGCTTGTGAGTCTTAGAAACCATGTTAAGACAGGGTAATATTATAGCTCGGATTGGAAATGCCCACCACAGACAGGATCATGCTTTGATTCCCCACCGCACCGCCCATTTGCAGCCCTATTTTGAAGATGGTTGAGTCTGAAGATGGTACCACACTAGTCAATGGGCCTCTAAAGACTTTATGTGAGTTTGGTTCCAGCTTTTTCCAATGTACTTCATCTTAAACAATATTATGTGACTTTCTTTGAAGAATAAAACTTTATTTTCTCTAAAACAGGTGCTAACAGATCAAAGAAATGAACCTATGCAAGTCTTAGGTAGGGAATTGCTGTGTTTATTACTGTCACCGAAGCATGAGTAACTGAAAATTTTAAGCGTGGGATTCCCCAAATAATTCAAAGTTAATTCAGCAGGCTGGGAAATTTCTTCTACCCAGCAATTATTATTGTTATGTATCATTGTAAGTTAGGAGCTTTCTGAGTCGTCTAAGTTTACCTAATTTCTAAGACTTAAGGGTCTCCCCTCCTATCAATAGCGAAAGTTTTAACGCTGACAAAATAGTTTCACAACACTCCATCCCTTTCTCCAGCTTTTTACATCCTTCTCTGACTCTCTTCTGTGATGCTTCTTGAGTTTTGGAGGAGAAAAATAGATGTCTGATTATTTCTGTTCCATTGGTGGCATACCATAAGTATACTTTGCCACAGTATCAGCCATCTCTTCTTAGGAGCTTAATTAGTTATGAATCTTTGCAATGTATCAGATTTTTTTTTTAAAAGCCTTTTGCTCCATGACAGATCCATAGTAACAGTAGCACTAATCTATGGTTATAAATACAAGAGTTATTTAGAAATCAATTTGACAGGTACACTGCTGCCATTTAACCACCAGGAAACCAAAAACTAATAAAAAAATAACAAAATAAAACAGCTGCTGATTCCCCATTAGGACTTATAACCTCCCAGCCATCACCATTTGAAGTTAACTCAGAGTTAACCATAAGAAGTCTAATGTGAAATAGGCCTTCAGTCAAATTAGAAAGCAGTTTGTTTCACCTGTGCTATTAATGCTACTAATGTACCAGTGTGTTCATATTGCTTAGCATATTGTTACTGTATCAGGCAGGGTCCATAGATGATAAGGTCTTCAGTTGACAGTGTTCTACCCGTATCCTGAAAGGAAACAAACACCATACACATTCACTCAAGTTCTGTTACTCCCCTCTGTGTGCTGCTAATATGTTTTATTGCCATTGGTTAATAAAGAAGCTGCTTTTGGCTAATGGCTTAACAGAGTAAAGCCAGGCAGAAAATCCAAACAGAGTTGTAGAGAGAGTAGGCAGAGTCAGGAAGAAGCCAAGTAGCCCTCGAAGGAGAAAGATGCGAGTCGCCAGCCAGAACCTTACCAGTAGGCAACAAACCTCGTGGTAAAATACAAAACCATGGAAATGGGTTAATTTAAGATATAAGTGATAGCTAGCAATACTCCTAAGTGATTGGCCAAGTAGTGTTTTAATTAATACAGTTTTTGTGTGATTGTTTTGGGTCTGGGTGGCCAGGAACGAATGAGCAGCCCCTGCCTACACTAGTAAACCATGACTAACACTGCGCTCAAGAGCATTCTTTCTCACTCATAGTCCCTTCATTTAAAGGCATTAACTTCTGATTTCACTGTTCATTGTATCAAGCAGTGGAAAATAAGTAAGCCGCACAGAGAACTGTAATAGAGTAAAAGAACTTTTTTTCTTTTTATTTATTTGGATTTTTTTAAGGTATGAGTGGCCACTCAAGTAAATGGATTTGAAGTACAGTCAACCTGAACACTACGATAATTATTCTAGCAATGTTCACATGGACAGGGCAAACAAAAACATAAATGATTAGGTTGCTGCAAAATCAGGATTATGCAAGTTCAGAACAATGGCAAGAAGGAATCGAGAATCACTTGCAATGAAAGAAAAGGAAAGGTAGGGATGTGGGTTTTATTCCTTTTGCAAATGAGAGCAGTATTAGCCCTAGTTTCACGGGGCTGTAAATTGAAAGTAAAGCTTGGGAAATGCTTCAGCTTTCCTGGTACACGAGATGCCCCCAATCAACAATCACCATTGTTGCCATGGCTTATACATATCTATGGCAGACAATAAAGAAAGTTAAGTAGGTGGAAGGCGATGAATCATGAGAATGCAGTGGGCTGATGGATGAGATGTTTCAGTGAGAACAAACACAATTACACTGAGAACTTGAGTAAATAAGATCAAGCTAAAGAGAATAGGGGTGTTGTAGAGAGGCTGGTGGGTCAATCGGGTGGGAGTAGTGGACAACATGACCCCAAATCAGCAGATGAGCAAGTTGTTTGCATAAAGCAGAAGTCATTGTTTCAAAGCTATTAACTTAAAAGAGGGAGGGAAGTTCAATTCTTTCTTGGGAAGCCTGCTGTGAGAGGGAGGAGAAACAATGATTTCATTTTACATGAATCAATTTCCTTGCAGGATGCTGAATTTTCCATAGAAACATAAATGGGAAGCGGGCAATTGGTGAAGAGCATTCAGATTTAAAGATAACCAGTGATTATAGATTTAAGATGTAGAAGATCAGAGTCGAAGAATATTTAAAAAATGCACTTTTCCTCCTTTCTTTTGATATTAAATTTGAGTTGCAGAGAGATACTAGAGTATGGGGCAAGGATGACCAAAAGCAAGCAGTGCTTTGGCTATCATACACTGCAATATGTCAGAAACACTTACTTGTGATCTGTAGATAAGTCCCATACTCATCTCTCAATGATACCCTTGGGAGTCTAGGAGATAATTCACGGGTCAAGCATATTAGTGATTTACTCAGTCCAGCCATGTGCTTTTTATATATTCTTACTTCATTACTTTTCATTTTGTCTAAATTTGTGGACAATTTTCTTGAACAAAATGCTTAATTCCCCCAAACAAACAAACAAAATGCTTTTCTTTTAATCTTTTCATATAGTACCAAATCATAGTATCTCAGAGATCATTAAATGCTCATTACTATTTTTGAAATTGATTCATTGAGAGTTTATAAAAAATAGTATTTTAATTTATGTATGTATATGTATTCCCATATATATAATAACCTAATATTTTCTGTTTTAACTCACAGTAAAGCTATATATCTTTGGAAAAAAAAACTCGAGATAAAGGAAAGCCACCATTAAATGAAAAATGAATGGTATTGTTTTTATATTTCCTATATGATTGTAGACTTTTTGCTCTTTTTGAGTTTTTACATAGTAAGTTTTTATTTCATTTTATTGTTTTTGAAATTTTCATTGAATAAAATTTGATCAAACTCTTTCCCTTCCATGAAGTCTTTCCAGATCCTCCCATCATGTATGTTCTTCCTTCACTCATTAAAAAGAAGATGAAACAAAATTAAACCAGAAGGACAAAAATCTCACCAATCATAACAAAAAAGCACAAAAGCAAACAAACAAGCCATTGCAGTCCATTCTGTGTTGATGGACTACTGAGCATGATGCCTGTCCTGAGCATGGCCGTCACATCCTGCATTATGCCAGAGTTCAGGCTACGATATTTCATGGAGACTGATTTCTTCAGGACCCAAAGGGCTCCCATCTATCTTTCACTGACAAAAACGCTGTGAGCAATTCCATACGAATATCATTGCCACTGGGTTCTCAACAAATCAAACACATTCTTGAATTTGGAAAGGTCTAAAAAGGCAATAGAATGTGAAGAGAATGGGAACATCTGCTCTGTCGTGGGACTGTGCTTGATACCAGATTCTGAGCTTATTTATGGGGAGGATGATTTTGCTTAAGTCTCAGAAACGTTTTGTCTAGACGTTAGTCCCTGGATAATTCTAATTTAAATCTTTGGAATTGTCTCTCCCACTTCATTTTCACAAACAAATAAGAATTTGGTGAACATAGCAAATAAATTGGCAAAAACAAGTGAAAAATTTTATGTAAAAATACATTCCTTTAAAGGATATTTCTATTCCATTTCAGAGGAGGCAGTTCTCTCAAATATCTGTTCAAGGAAGACAAACATTAGTGAAAACCTATATGAAGCATGTGTCAAGATGATCTTGATGACTTTTTTTCATCTGTATTTGTTCTCTTTTAGTTAATACCAAAATTTTACAAATGCCATGTAATTTTCCCTCTTTCAGGAAGGCATGAATAAGACAGTCAACAAACATAACTGTTAAATGAGCTCTTAAATAGGTATTATTTCTCTCTCCCATTACAATACAAACAGGCATCTAAAAATAATAATAAGATGAAATAATAGCAAACAGAAACCAGGAGAAAAAGAGCCAAAGAAAGAGCACAAAAGACACATATATGTGTACACACACACACACACACACACACACACACACACACACACACACAAATCCCATGCAAACACAAAACCAGAAACTCTAATGTGTATGCAAAAGATCTGTAAGGTTAAAACAAACAAGCAAAAGCCATGACAAAGTATTAGGAGACAAGCGCCTAAAGAGATGCTGCCAGTTTGGTTTCAAGTTTGCCATCCAGTCTGTGCCAGAGACCTGGCCTTAAGAGTTGTCAGTATACCACCCCATCAGACTCCATTGGAGAAAATTAATTTTTCATTTCAGAATGATTATCAATTGGATATAGCTCCTAGGTCAGTATTGAGGGCTAGTGTCCATTTCTACTCTCAGAGTTGGGACCCCATGTGACTTAGCCCTGTGCTGGCTCAGGCTCTATTAAGTCCATGTGTGTTGGTCCTGCTGCGTTTACAAGGACTTGGTTACTTAGCGTCCTCTATACCCTCTCACTCCTTTTCTGCAGGGTTCCCTGAATCCTGAGGGAAGGGATTTGATGGTGATAACCCTTTTAGGCTGGCGTGTTCCATGATCTCTTCATATCATCTATTTCTGAGTCCCTGTATTTGTCCCAATTTACTGCAGGAGAAAGTGGAGAGGAGGAGTGTGGTGAAGAGAAACCATAATCTAAATATATTACAGGAAAATCAAATTTTCAATGAAAATATAAACTATATTACCATTAAGTTTTAAGTAAAATATAATTACATATCTTTCCCTTTTCTCCTTCTAAGCCTTTCCATGTCTGCTCCCACGTTCCCCTTCACTCAATCTTAAATCAATAGCCTCTTTTTAATTTGAGTAGTGTTGTTACATATATGCAGATATATATATCCTTCTGAGTCTGTTTAGCATGGCTTGGATGCATTTTATTCCAGAGTTGTACTCTTTATGGGATAACATAGGAACCCCAGTTAGGGGGCTCATTCCTGGGAAATAATAATTGTCTGCTTCTCAACATTGATTAGTTCTTTTTAGTTCTTTGTCTAGCCTTGGATGGAACCCAGTGAGATTTCCCTCCTCCCAGGTTAGCATGAGCAGAACTGAGTTGCTTATAAAATTTTAGTTAAATATTCCATTGTCATTTGTACATATATCATGTATGATATGATGGATCATCTATGTTTCTGTTGCTAGCATGAATTTACCAAAGATTATTAAGTATTGGACATTATATCTTTAAAAAGCAAAAAAATCAAATCAAATTCCCTTGTGACTAGGCCACTTTGATGCATACGCAGAGTCCTTGGAACTCGAGGTCTTCCCTGCAACTTCTTCAGCTATTCCTTCTAGTATCTCCATTCCTTTGAGACCCTCCACCAACCCACAGAATTAGACCAATATTCCTTATAAACATAGATGTGAAAAATTGCTCTTTGCTTTTGCAACCTCGCCTGCAAAATACAGTAAAATTTAAGGGAGAAGAACAAGCAAAAAAAAAAAAAAAAAAAAGAAAGAAAGAAAAGGAAATGAAAAATATCATCGTGGGAGCTGTGGTTTGTGACACGGTATGCGTTTTAGTCGGTATAGCTTTTCTTGCAAGTGCTCTTTGCAATGAATCATTAGTCTAGTTCAGGGCCACTGGTTTCTGCTACACTATCAACGGTGGACCCTCACAAAGACTCCTCTTGGATTTCTTGTTGTTGTCGTCTGTCATGGAGATCCTGCAGGTCAGATCTACAGGACTGGCCTCTTCATGTGCTCCAGCAGATCATAGATGGAGTGGATGTTGAGGCGGGCCAATTGATAACGCTGGTTCTGGGTCTGGGTGTTTGTGGGGTGAATGAGCCCATCAGCTCTCGTTTATCCTCACCGTCAGGGTGGGCTCTCCAGCACTGCCTTAGCAAGTTCACCATATGCAGCAAGTGGCAAGTGGCGGGGCAGGTTCTTCTGCTTTCACTTTCTCGGGGCCAGCTCACCAGCACCTACATCCTCAGAGTCAGATCTCCCGTGTTGCCCAGGTACAGGGCTTAATCTCCCAATTGCTGCAGCTGATGAGGGACAGGATCAGCTCGCCTGCTCTCATAACCTCAGGAACTGTTCCCCCATCTACCATGGGCATCTAGGGGTTGGTGGGGGACAGCACCTGTCCCTTACCCACACATCCACGTAACAGACAAGTGGGGCGGGACTAGCTCTCCCACCCTCATGGCCTCAGGTCCCCTGTGCCCCCATGGACAGGCTCAGACCTATTGTGCTGCCCAGGCGAGGTGCAGAACTTGCTCTACCGAGTGCTACAGCCGGTAAGGGACAGATCCGGTTCTCCCTAGTATTACATACAGAGATCGTGGGAGATAGCACTGTGCAGACCTATCCTCTAGGCCTTCGGTGGTGACAGGAGTAATGAACATCAACACAGAGTCTACAGAAGGGCCATAGACCTTGGCAGGAGTCCAGCTGCAGACTTCATAGTGGCCCTGGGTAGCACAAAGGCCACCAACCTCAATTACTCTAAACTTCTTTCACCTCTTTAGGTCTGTGTCTCTCCACAAGATATGAACCATCCCTCCACTTCTCTCTCTCTCTCCATACCCCTTCCCATATCCCACCACATATTTGCTCGCCATAATAATACCCAGCCGCCTGGTGCCAAAAGACTCCTGGAGCTGGGCACCATGCCCTCTTTTAAGGAAGCAGTGGGAGGGGGGGAGCGGGAGGGGACTGGGAGAAGGGGAGGAAATGTAAATTCTTTTTTTTTGAAGGGAAAAAAATAAAAGAATATGGGGGAAAAATAAAAAAGTAAAAAAAAAAAAAAGACTCCTGGAAGATCCATGTTTCCGTCTCCTCATTCCCCAGGATAGGCAAGCATGTTGATCTACTTCTCATGCTCAGTCATAATGGCCTGTTTTTGTTTCTGTTTTTTTTTTTATTTCATGGGGAGGGGAGGCAAGCAAAGAGTGAGGGGGGAAGGAGAGAGTGAGAGCTAGTGCAAATATGAAAGAGTGAGCAAGAGAGAGCGCATGAAATTGGATGGATAAGTTGATGAGGATCTGGCAGGAGTATGAAGAAAAGAAACAATAGGATCAAAATGTATTTAATGAAATAATTTTTAAGTAACATTATTTTAATGTTTAAAATTGGAAGAACAAATTTCCAACTAAACAATGCTGTTTTAAAAACACTCCTTAAACTTGTCAATGAAATGGTATTTTATGCAAAATTAAAGTAAATATTCACTAAAGACTTCAAATTATAAACACAGCCACTTAAAATAAATAAGCTATGCAACTTCAACTTTTTCAAGCCTTGTGAAATTATCGTACTGACGAATACTTGAGGTGACAGTAAGCCAAGTAGTTAATATTCTTGTGCGCCTGAAAAACCCACACCTTATTTTCTGGCAGAAAGGATAACAAAAGCATGATTCCTCTACTGACATTCAGTCAATTTCCCTGCATTTTGGAGCTTAAAATTTATGTGAAAATCTTAATAAAACTGTCTATAACAAGTCATGACTTTTGTGAGTTTGCGTTGAAGATACCTTACTAAAGTAGTGTGAACATTTGATTTTCTTTATTTAGTGAGTATTTCAATGGACTTTTAACTGCTGAATAGCTTTGAAAAAAAAAACCCGAGAGTCTTCATTTTCAAGAACAAAATGATCCTCCCTCACTTTAGCAGGTTCTCCTACAATGGAAAAGCAAGCCAAGCCATCCAGATGAGCATTTAGCAGCCAAGCGAATTAGTTTGTAATGATTGCAGACATGCTCTCTATTAAAATACGTAATTATATTTGAGAATGACTTTTCAAAAGCACCGCTGACATTATTGTGGATAAGGCTAAAGGGTAAAGAACTTCGGGGGATTGAGAATGAAATTGCTTGTCAACTTTCTTTCCAGAATATGCTTGCATGCAGGGCAACCTCCTTCAACTCTGTCTCCCTTACCCAGGTGTTGTGGTACCCACTTTATGGCGAGAGGAACTGTGAATGCAACAGTAACTTTTCCAAAGCCATACGCTCAGCAGAGCTGGGGCCCTCAGAGGAGTTCTGAGTCCTGGTAGCCTTGTTTTGCTGTCATCAAACCAATCCCCCATCTACATACACTCCCACAAAGACCGTCATAACACCTGCAGCACGACAGCAGCGAGCCCTCCGAATTAGAGTCTACAGATAGCAGTTCCGTCACGTAAGTGTTAGAGGTGCAAGGCTAGTGGCCCCTTTCGTGTGTCACCATGCCCTTCTCCTTCAGGCCTGCGAACAAGAATGCAAACACTGCACTGCACTGGGGAAAGAATATCTGCCCTACATCAACCTGTCTGCTCCCTAAACTTCCTGCTTGACAGTGTTTACTGGAAAATGACCTTTCCCAGAAATATAACGTGCTTTTCTTGGTGATAAGAAATTTAACATTTGCCATGGTTGTTTCACTTGTCATTTCAAGGAACGTTACAACATTGGCCTTAATCCACAAGGTCTGTGTCTCCTCAGTTATTTTCAATAATTAAAAGAATAATAGCAATAATTGTAACAGAAACAACATAATAAGAAACAAACAACAAAATCCCACACTCAATAAAACAAAATGCCATAAAGTTTCTAAATTGTTCGTGTTCCCTTTACTCTTCTAAGTATATCTTTACATATTTCCTATATATAAAAAAGACATAAAGATATTGAGAGGGCTGGGGAGTTAGCTTAGGTGGTGAGGTCCTTTCTTCTCATTCTCAAAGCCCAAATTTGATCCTTACCATGGCATAAAACTGAGTGGGTTAGTACTGACTATCCTGGGCCACATAGCTGGTTTGGTACCAGCCTTGGATTCATAGAATCCTGTCTCAATGAATGAGTGAATGAATGAATGAATGAATGAGTAGATTAGTAGAGATACATTTGTGCTCTCAGTCAAGTTCCACATCTTTCTTACATGCTGTCCCCACATTGGTGATAGAGCAGCCACTGTGACCACTTATTCCTGTCTCATCCTGCTGAGCTTAAGTCTGGTTGGCCTTTTGGTGCTTTGTGATGCCAAGTAGGGCTCCGTGTCCTGTTGTGTGTATTTTAGTCCACAGGGAATGTAACTACTCAACTTAAATACTGGAACCAGGTAAGGTAGAATTCCCTTCAATCTTTCTTTTCAGGTGGCCTCAGACTCACTACCTGGGCTCTTGATGCAGGAGAATTGTCTGTATTCTGTCAATCATGTTTTAAATAAATGCTGATTGGCCATTAGCCAGGCAGGAAGTATAGGTGGGAAAACCAGACAGGAAGTAGAGGTGGGGCAATAAGAACAGGAGTATTCTGGGAAGAAGGAAGCTCTTTTCCCCACTCCTGCCCAGACCACCAAAGAAGCAGGATGTGACCTGCCCCACTGAGAAAGGTACTGAGCCATGTGGCTAACATAGATAAGAATAATGGGTTAATATAAGCTACAAGAGCTAATAAGAAGCCTGAGCTAATGGGCCAATCAGTTTATCATTAATATAGACTCTCTGTGTAATTTCTTTGGGACTTGCCAGCTGTGGGACCTGGTGGAAGGACAGAAACCAACCAGGCCTTCATGTTACAGGCTCTCAAGCCAAGGGTCTATAAAGTTCTCATGAAGAGTTGAAGGTTTCAGATGAAAATATTCTGAAAGTCACATATAAAAACATTGACCTTTGCCTCTTACCTTTGAAATACCTCACTTGATCATAAATAAATGATTATTTATTTGTTGTCAAAATTTTAAGGTCCTTAAAAAACAAAAAACATGTGACTTTTGATTGCTACTTATTCTTTGTACTTGTCAAAAGTGCCTGGGACAGTGATGGTAAATACCTGGGGGACAGATGAAGTCACCATAAAGGTATTAATACAGTGAGTCCTCTTTTGTAATTTCTCTTTTGGTGCTTCAGTTTTCTGCTGTGAACCATGATGAATGGAAAAGTCCTCCCAGTGTAATGGGATATTCCTTTAATCCTCAAACCTGGAAATCCCTGTGATTTTGAGGACAGCCAATTCTACATGGTGCATCTGAGGAGAGCCAGAGCTACAAAGTGAAGCATTTTCTCAAAAAAATCAAAATAAATAAATAAATAAAAGATTGGAAGACTCTGGAATGCTTCTCAGGGAGAAGTATTTTATGACTCCTTTTGAAAAACAATGACTTTATACCCAGGGCTTATATTCTTAGGAATAATCAGAAATGTATCAATTTTCAAATATTGGCAGCCACTGACAATAATTTTGACAGGAAATTTCTTCAACCTATTAACCTGGGTAGAATCACAATGACCAAATCTTACCTTAAAAATGTGATAATATGTTATGATTTTGAAATCTCAGTAGTTGAAATGGCAAGTGCTTTGGTCTTGTCTAGCCTTCTGTGCACTGTGTTATTAATTATGGTGATTTATCATAGAGAGTATATGCTTTTATATTTGGAGTGTTCCTCCTCAGATATTTGAAAAGGGAAAAACTAACTTTCAACTTTTAATCTTTCAATGCATTTCCACAGCATGAGAAAATTAAGATTTCACATGTAAACAGTGAAGTCTTTAAAAGAATCCCCAAAGTAGGAATTTTAATGTATATGTTATATATTAATATAGTAGAAGATACAGCAATAGCTACTCTTTGTCCTCTGAAAATTATCACTTTGGGGTTAGAATGGCCCTCTTATAAGTTTACCTTGATAAGCATGTCACCATTTTCAAAACTATATGCCAAATTTGTAGTGTTTTCACAGTTCATTTTATGTTTTCCTAAAGATAAATTTGGAAACAGGTACTGTCACCTCATACTACGAATACTGTGACTCCACCAAGGTGAAGTGATTTCGCTCAAGTTAAAGATATATTTGGTGCATCAGGGTCCTGGCCTTCTGATTGACACATTCAGAAGTGGATTTTAGCATTAAGATCCTCAGTTCTTTGCTTTTAGTGCCTTTACACCTTGAGTATCAATATCTGATCCATTGATTCTGGAAGTACTCAATTATCTGGCATGCAATCAAATCAAACCACATCAATTTCCTAGGGGCAGAGCTCCTTTAAGTGGCTTTACCAAGTCTTGGAACAGAAGTTACATTCATCTCTATAGGATTTGTTAAAGCAGCTTTGTGTAGAAGATGAGAGTCCAGAGACAAGATGGGAAGATTAATAGTCCAAATGACTTACTTTGGCATTTTAATTGGTAACAAAATACTCTGGTTTCTTGGATACCATCCATTCACAATCCGACAAGAAAAGGTTCATATTTTTATTGCCCTTGGGTAGCACCTATTTTAGTGATATTTTATTAGACTACCTTAGAAAACCTGTGTATAAAATCTGCCAAGAATTTTCAACAGATTCAATAAATATGTTGTCCTACAAAAAGAAGTTGCAACTTATATCCAATGAGGTTCACTGTCTATTAAGATAAATGAAATACATTAGTACTCCCAGGGAAATATAATTGATCTACAAAATGATTCATACACTATAACTTAACTTATCCAAACAGGAAAATCTGACTCATTCTAAGGAAAACAATACTTGCCAGGTATCAGCCCTGAAAGATCCCAGATGTCTTACTGAATATACAAAGAGAGTTTTAAATGACGTTACAACAGTGTTCAATCAGAGAAAGTTGGATCTCTTCACAATGAAAGGAAAAAGCCAGCCATTTAGTCATCAGGCAAGAAGCTATAAAAGAAAACTAAATGAAAATTTTAGAACTTAATGATATTAGAGACAAAGCCCAGTAACAATAATGGCATGGGTTACAGGGTAGAAATCCCATAGACACAATGGTTGGCAAATAGAATAATTAAACATAAAAAGTAAAAATATTCTAAAGAAAATTAGATGTTCATGAACATGAAGAAATTACTTTAAAGAGGCTATAGAAGGTAATCACCATAGATAAAAGACAGCAACTTAAATGACTACTGGTTTTCCACCAGAAATTAAACTATAGAATGTAAAAGAGAAAAAGTATGATAAAAACTTTTATGATAAGGTTTTGGATCAAGGAATTTATATATCCAATTAAATATTCTTTAGAATTACATTAGTCTTCTCAGGCTGCCATAACAATATACCACATGTTGGATGTAATAAACAACAGAAATTTATTTTCCATGGTTCTGCAAGCTAGAGCTTCAAGATGAGGGTGTGTAGTAGGAGGCCACTAGTTAGTTCCTAGGTGCTCAGCCCCAAAATAATCACACAGAAACTATATTACTTAAATCACTATTTGGCCCATTATCTCTAGCTTCTTATTGGCTAACTTTTACATAGTAATTTAACCCAATTCTATTAATCTGTGTATCACCATGTGGCTGTGGCTTACCAGCTAAAGTTCCAGCATCTGTCTCTGGTGGGGCTACATGTTTTCTCTCTGACTCCACCCTTCTTTCTCCCAGCATTCAGTTTAGTTTTCCTTGTCTACCTCTATTCTTTTGCCCTATCAGGCCAAGCCAGTTTTCTTTATTAATTAACCAATCATATTCACAGCATACAAAGGAGTATTCCCATATCACTACCCGTTTTTGTTAAATAAAAAAGGAAACTTTTAACTTTAACATAGTAAAATTACATATAACAAGACAGATATCAAGCAAGAATTACAGTTATAATATTTATATCTACTTTATCTTTTATCATATCCAAGGAAAACTATAACTGTCTATCTATTCTTCAACTCCATCAAAGACTACAGAAGGATATAATATTACCTAAGTAAACAAAAAGTTCATTGTAAGCAACTTCCAAAACTCTAGAATTGACAGAGACATCTTACTGCCTGGACAGTCATCCAAAGTTCTTCTGTACCTTTACCTTTAGGGCATCCATCTTTAGCCTACAGGTCCATAGTATCTGGCAGAATTTTCCATGAAGCAGTAAATTTCAAAGACAGTTCTGTCTATATTGGCAGTTTGTTGGTCACATTTTTCTGTGTCCTGCAGAATATTTAGTGGAGTCTTTCATGAAACATGAACCCTGAAAGATCATCTCACTTTTAGGCAAGTTCAGCATTTATTTCTCTGCAGGTCCTGCATGTTCAGTTCATCAAGCAGTCTAGACAAGAGCAGTCTCTTGCCCAAATACTAGCAAACTCCATAAGGAGCCTCTTTGATGCACATCTTCCTCTTGAAACCAGATTTACTCTGCCAGGAGTAGATATGTCTCATTATCATGAAAAATCCTAAGTTTTTAAACATTTTAAATGCCATATTCTGTAGTCTTTGAAAGGTTTGAAGAATGCCTATCCATCTGAAATACATCTCTGTACATCTAGAAAACCTAAATAACATGACTACAAACTTGACTATTCTAGATGAGTATCTATTACCTTATATTTTTAAATGAGCTGCACAAACACAATACCTTAATCATGAGCAGAAATATATATATAATATATTTCTCTCTGACTCCACCCTTCTTTCTCCCAGCATTCAGTTTAGTTTTCCCTGCCTACCTCTATTCTTTTGCCCTATCAGGCCAAGCCAGTTTTCTTTATTAATTAACCAATCATATTCACAGCATACAAAGGAGAATCCCACATCATGGGTGATGGGTACTGTTGTCAGGGCAGTCAGCTGAAACTGCAGGCAGTTGCTTTCTCCGTGTGTCCTGGCATGGCCTCATTTCCTGCAGGTGGATGATGATGCATCTTGTTATAAGGATACTAATCTTATTGGACCAAGACCCTACTGTTGCTACTCTTATAACCGTATTTCATGTGATTTACTTGCTTTTTCAAACTACAGCCACATTAGGAGTCAAGGATGCAACACCTAAATGTGTTGGGGACATAAAGACTCAGCCATAAAGTAATGAAGACAGTGCAAAGGCAATCTTTCATCACAGTTATGTGGAGAATGTATCCCCAGCAGACTGACATAAGAGTTTGCTGAGAAGTGAATTCTATATTTCTCTGGAAGACTAAAGTGTGATACCAAGTATCTGACTAAACACAAAGTCATTTTTTTCTTTTAACTTCTTTTAAGGAGAATTTTCAAAAAAGAAAAATGAATATTTTGTGTTTGAATGAATTGCACTAGGTAATTATAACATGAGGAATGTGGCCATCTAAGTGGTGTTCTGAGTTTTCATGGTACCAACAAACTGTTTACCTGCTGAAAAAATCGGTGCCACTTTGTGGAATAATTAGAAATATATTAACATATGCAATAATTAGCTTACCTTATGCACAAAGTATTAAAAATGAAGTAAATTCATCTCTGTCATCCAAGTTTGTGATTGAATCAGCATCATCCCCATCTGTAGTATTTTATAGTTCTTTTCCCCACAAGAAGAAATAAATCTATTCATGTGACCAGAAGTCTGTTGCCTGATTATTCTCAGATATATTTATTAGTTGTTCTACTCCTTCAAAGTTATAGTAGCTTTCATCATCCTACCTATGTTCTGTATTCTGAAAATCAGCTTTATGGCCAATACAAAAATTAAAATTTCTGCCTCTTTGAGCTCATAATAATTAACATCTAAACCTTCCACAAATATGCTGAAATATAATGCTTTTAATAAACTTTTTCTTTCATATATAGATAGATGTATTTTACTTTCACTATATCCACTTTCACTTTCTTTCCCAGCTTTATGTGCATATGCACATATATGTATACATGAAAAACTACTGAGTCTGCTTAGTGTTTCCCACATGCATGTGGGTATTATGTTACCTGTTGTAGGTTGAGCAGCATAAGAGGAGCACAACTATTAAGAAACACTTACTTTCCTTTACCAATAGCTATTGTTTGCCTGTGACTAATGGGAGGGATCATGCTAAGTCAATATTTGGGAAAGAAATATTTCCAGATTCAGAGGTGTCAGGAAAGAACTGGGCATGTTTGAGAAACTGAGGGATCACAACAAAGCAGAATCACACTGGATTTTCAAGGGGAGCAGTAGGCAATCTGGAGTGTTGTGTGATGTTTTACTCTTTGGTTTTTTAGTGAGTTTGCCACCCAGCTCCCAAATAATTCACATGCAAAGATTTATTCTTACTTCTTACTTATAAATTTGTGGCCATAGCGTTGCTTGTTTCTTGCCAATTTTTCTTATATTAAATTATCCCGACTTACCTTTTGCCTCTGGGCTTTTATTTTTCTCTTTTTCTTTATACCTTTCTTTCCTTCTTACTCCATGACTGACTGGGTGGCTGGCCCCTGATGTCCTCCTCTCCTTCTTCTCTTGCTCCTCGGTCTTCTTTCTCTTTTTATCCTCTCTACCTGCTAGGTCTGCCTATCCTTGCTCCTGTCTCGCTATTGGCCATTCATCTCTTTATTAAAATATCAAGCATTTTAGATGGCACAGTAACACAGCTGCACAGAGTTAAACAAATGCAGTGTAAACAAGAGTCACACACCTGAAAATAATATTCCCCAATACTGAAGTGCAGAGGAAATCAAAGTTAGGGTTTGTAAGTGATAACCTCCTTATATGGTAGGCAATACCAAGTGGTCAGTCCTGAAACCCTTACATGAAAGTACCTCTGGATGGACTTAGCAGGTTTCATGTATATGTTGAATTGTTTATTTGTGTATGTGTATGCAACAACAATGCTTAAAGAAGTGGGGGCATTGAACTTGGGAGGGAAGGGGTTAGACTTGGGTCTTGCAGATGAGAGGAAAGAAAGGGGAAACATGATGTAATAATATTGTAATAAAACAACATATAATTGAAGTTTTTTGTTGTTGTTGTTTGTTTGTTTAAAAATAGGGGCATGGTTTGCCTAGGCACTCATTTTAAAACCAAGTCTGGGTACAGGGAGAGAATGAACTAAAGGAAACAGGAGGGTAATAGCAGTGGCTGGTTCAAGAACTGGAGAGATGGCTCAGCAGTTTAAGAGCACTGACTATCCTTCTAAAGGTCCTGAGTTCAATTCCCAGCAACCACTTGGTGGCTCACAAGGATTTCTAATGAGAGATTTTCATTTCAGTCAAGGAACTACTCTGATCCTAAGAGTTGATAAGGGTTTCTTGGAATAGAATGTATATGGGAAGTTTCAGACCGAATGATACCTATTCTTCCCCTGGACATCACAGGAATATTTTAATTGCCTTGTTTGTGCTACAAACCCACATTCCCAATTTAGACTCCTTAGTCACACAGACGACATTTCACTCATTTCCATTTTCCAGCAGGGTTCTCAGTATTTTATATTTGGCAAGTAAGCAATGATTATTTACAAAAAGTAAACAAAGTCCGAATGTTCTCTGCACAGTCCTGCTTTCATCTGTGGATATACACAATATATTTGGACATAATTTCATAAAAAATTAGTTATGCTTCAAGATTTAGGTAGTATAAGTTTTTATTTTTTAAACTTAACTTGATTTTTCTTTTCCCTTGTAACACTGCCAAGGGTGCAGTTCATATCTCCTTTTATCTAAATTAGTGAAAACAAAGCTTAAGGTAGTTTTTAAGAAGTGTAATATATTCCTAACCATCTCATCTCTAAAATAAGAAATAATTAATCCTATCCATTTGATCCTTTAAAGTGTGGGAGTTGGAGAGTAAATGATAAAGATCAAATGTGTAACAAAAAAGAACCAACTTCACTCATTCCAAGTTCCAATCTCTCAATTCCAAAGAAGGAATGTTATAAATCATTGAAGAAAGAAATTGAAGAAGACACCAGAAAATGGAAAGATCTCCCATGCTCTTGGCAAGGTAGACTTAACATAGTAAAAATGGAAATCTTACCAAAAGTAATCTACAGATTCAGTAAAATGCCCATCAAAATCCCAGCAAAATTCTTCTCAGACCTTGAAAGAATAGTACTCAACTTCATATGGAAAAGCAAAAAACCCAGGATAGCCAAAACAATCCTGTACAATAAAGGAACTTCTGTAGGCATCACAATTACTGACTTCAAACTCTACTACAGAACTACAGTACTGAAAACAGCCTGATATTGGCATAAGAACAGACAGGAGGGCCAATGGAACTGAATCGAAGACCCAGATATTAATCCACACACCTACGAACACTTGATTTTTGATGAAGAATCAAAAGACATAAAATGGAAAAAGAAAGCATATTAAACAAATGCTGCTAGTATAACTGGGTATCTACATGTAGAAGATGAAAATAGATCCATATTTATCATCATGAACAAAACGCAAGTCCAAGTAGATCAAAGACCTCAACATAAAGCCAGCCACACTGAACCTCATAGAAGAGAAAGTGGGAAGTATATTTGAACGCATTGGCACAGGAGGCCACTTCCTAAATATAACCCCAGCAGCACAGACACTGAGAGAAACAATCAATAAATGGGACCTTCTGAAACTGAAAAGCTTTTGTCAAGCAAAGGACATGGTCAACAAGACAAAATTGCAGCCTACGGAATGGGAAGAGATCTTCACCAACTGCACATCAGACAGAGGGCTGACCTCCAAAACATACAAAGAGCTTAAGAAATTGGTCATCAAAAGAACAAATAGGGCTGGAGAGATGGCTCAGAGGTTAAGAGCACTGACTGCTCTTCCAGAGGTCCTGAGTTCAATTCCCAGCAACCACATGGTGGCTCACAGCCATCTGTAATGAGATCTAGTTCCCTCTTCTGGCCAGCAAGCATATACAGACAGACAGAACACTATACATAATAAATAAATAAATAAATAAATCTTTAAAAAAAAAAGAACAAATAATCCAATAAAAAATGGTGTACAGAGCTAAACAGAGAACTCTCAACAGACAAATCTAAAATGGCTGAAAGACACTTAAGGAAATGTTCAACATCCTTAGTCATTGGAGAAATGCAAATCAAAACAACTCTGAGATTCCATCTCACACCTGTAAGAATGGCCAAAATCAAAAATACTGATGACAACTTATACTGCACAGGATGTGGGGTAAAGGGAACACTCCTCCATTGCTGGTGGGAGTGCAAATTGATACATCCCCTTTGGATATCAGTGTGGGGATTTCTCAGAAAATTAAGAAAGAACCTTCCTCAAGACCACTTTTGGGTATATACCCAAAGGATGCTCAATCACACCACAAGGACATGTGCTCAACTATGTTCATAGCAGCATTGTTTGCCATAGCCAGAACCTGGAAATAATCTAAAAGCCCTTCGACCGAAGTACGGATAAGAGAAATGTGGTACTTTTACACAATGGAGTACTACGCAGCAGAACAAAATAACGGTATATTGAATTTTGCAAGCAAATGGAGTGATCAAGAAAACATCATATTGAGTGTGGTAACCCAGATCCAGAAAGACAAATAGCATGTGTACTCACTCATAAGTGGCTTTTAGACATAAAACAAAGAAAACCAGCCCACAAATCACAATCTCAGAGAACCTAAACAACAATGAGGACCCTAAGAGAGACATACAAATATTTAATCTACATGGGTAGTAGAAAAAGACAAGATTTCCTGAGTAAATTTGGAGCATGGGGACCATGGGAAAGTGTTGAAGGGGAGGGGAGAGGTAGGGAAAAGAGCAGAGATAAATGTATATAGCTCAATAAAATCAACAAAAACAATAAGATAAAAAAAGGAAAAAAAGCTGAAAAAAAAGGAACGTTACAAAACAAGGAGAAATGGAAGCTGCCTTCAGAATCCCTTTTTCTTTTGAGAGAAAGTATCTGCAGTTTGATACTAATGTCCTAAAAGAGACATAAATCTTTTTGGGTTTTGAAAAGCAAAAAACATTTCAGGAAAATATTGCCTGGGGACTTATGAATATGTCTAATACAACCTTGGCAAGAAATCATTGCATGACATATTGAGGAAAGAGGAAGATGAGAACAGCAGAGGTTGCATCTAATCTTCTCTATCTGTGCATATGTTTCTTCTTTACTGATTACAACTTCTGGTCACACCACCTACCCACCTGTCAGTAAGCATATCATTTTACAGTCATGTTACTTTGTCAGGTATGATTTGTATGTATGTTTTTTTGTGTGTATGTTCACCACCCCCAAATTACATAAACCTCATACTACTGCAAAGCACTCACATTTAATTTTATTCAAAAAGTGGTGCTTAGGAAAGCATGCAACTACAGGAAATATTCATGAGATACTTAACCGTCTGAAGAATACTCCAGAAAAAGATATACCATAAGGATGTGAGGTAACTCTTGGCTGGAGGGGAGAGGCAGGGAAGAAGTATTTATTAGATGTTGGTGTGAAGAAATTTGGCCAGCAGCATCTGAAACCAACTCCACAGAGGGACTAAACTTGTTTTTAATTACAGTTTGTTTCCGTCGCTCATCAAAATCCTTTATTCTCATTCATGAACACTCACCATGGTACTTTAAGTGTAGCAACTTCTGTAAAGTTAGCTACACAAAATGACTTTCCTACTTAGTTTTTAGGCATTGATTGGCAAACCTATTCTGGCTAGGTGAGCAACTTCTTCATTTTCAGTCTCTGAATGGGGTTTTTGTCCACATGTGGACCTGCTAATGCTTTTGATGTTATTTATAATGTCTGTTGTACTCACACAATTTCCAAGTTTGAGTGACACTTCTTCTTCCAAATTTAGAAATGGACATTTGATAGATTTTGTTAAGTGCATCAATAAGATGGAGAAACCTTCTTTCAAATGGTTGCTTAGGGTAATCCAAGTGACTACCAAAACAATATCCATTATTGATGAAGCCTTTATTGCTTCTCATGGTTGAGTCTTGGCCCCTATTTCTAGGCACTATTCACTTTAGGACACTTGTCCACTGACTTGAACTTAACCTGACCTGAAAGTCATTTTTCTGCAGTCTAGCTTCTATAGTTCTAGAAAATATGGTGCAAGTTACAGAAATTAAATAGTTCTATCTGTGAACTATAAAAACTGCAGCGCAGCAAGATATACACAAAGCAGCAATAAGTGGCACTCACATGTTGGTCGGGCCAACAGCTGAATAATTGAACTTAAAGCCCTCTACAAAGAGGGAAGTTATGCCGGTCACTAGAAACTGAGCCAGCTTCCCAGGACGAGGAAGGCTTTCGAGTCTATAGTAAAGACCCTAGAATAGAAGGTAGATAGGCATATCTCCAATCTAAGTCAACCTTATACACACAGATATGCATAGTTACCACACTTCGTCAAAGAAGCCTTTCTCCACAGCAAATGGACACAATCACGGAAAACCACAACAGAATACAATTCAGAGACTGACAGATCTAAGAAGCCAAGCCCTAGTGGCTGTACTTCTGCAACAAAGCTTCTGAATCTATGGCTTAGAGAACAATTTAGAAGAGGCTTAGAAAAAGTACTAGTCAGAATATGAAGGAGTCTTCTGTGGAGTAGTTTCTTCTAGAAATGGCTACATAAATAAAACTGGAACAATGGTAATATCAGCGGGTACATTAACATGGAGGGGGGGTGTCTCTGTCTCAAACAAGAAAAATTAATGAATACTAGAAGAAGAATAATGAACCCTCCCAGGGATAAGCCCTTTACTGTTCTGCAATGCAGAATAGTCAGCCTTGAAACCATATAGTTGCCAACAGCAAAGATGGTATCAGCAGGTTGTTTTATATATATCTGCGTATACACATACAGGGATGTGTGTGTGTGTAGTGATAATAATCAAAGAAAAAGAGTTCAGCTTGAGAAGGAGAGGATGTGGGGGGTTCAAGAGCAGGGTAGATAGGAAAGGCAGGAGAGAGGAAAAGTGGGGAGAAGTGATGTAATCCTATCAACTAAACACATTGGAAGAAAAACAGTATAGAATATGATTCCTTTCTGTACTCATTGTTACCTTGAGAATATTTTTTATATTTTTCTTGTTCAGCTTCACACATCAAGTTCCATCATAAAAAATGACTATTATTGTGAAATAATTTATACAACTATACAAGAATGTCATGAGGCTTACAATGGAATATTATTGTAATGCAATTGCTGTATCTTTATAGAATAAGATTCTAAATTTGTCCTGATGTAGGGGTTGAAAACAACAAAAGGACTTTCTGACATTGCAATAAGAAAAAAAATGATAACAAAAATGCCAAATATCACCTTAAGTAATAACCCAGTCAATACTGATAAATACATAGATGCAAAGCAAATCCCATGGTTTATTCCTTTCCCGTCCTGGTTCTACTGTTTACCCAGATAGCTGAGCTCCACTGGCCCCCTAGTGGCAATGGTTCAGGTTATAGATTCTTCCACTCTGCGGGTATAAAAAGCAATCTTATTTCAGAAGCACTAAAGTGAAACATTTTCCTGTAAATGCCAAACTCCAGAAATATATTTTTAAATCTCCATGTGGGAAGCAAGTAGAATTTTCCTCAGCCAATGTGGGGTTTCTTCTTGTACCCCTCAATAAAAGATATGTCAAGAAAAGATGACAAATTGGGATCTCACATGGCACATCATAATAACTCCGTACTTGTGCCACGTTGAATTTTGCAAAAGGTTACGGATGACTCACAGCCCAAAGTTCTGCAAGCCTTGTAGATTGCTACTGCACCTTAATTTTTCACGGAGCACCTCTTCAGAAAGCCCTTCATGCGGGAGCTCTGGCGTCTTCTTCAAGGGGGCCTACCCAGTCACCTCAGTGCTATAGACATATACTGAAATCAAGGTTTCACACTGAAGAGCATATGTAGTTGCCTTTGTCATTGGTCCTCTCTTATCAAGTTTTTCCAGATTTCTTGGATCGTAAACAAACCCTGCTAACCCCAACATTAAGTGAAATTATAGAAAATGTATTTCTCACAATCTACTGTTCATCCTTGGTTCTTAGCCAAAGCAAAAGTCTTTTCCAAGGAAGATGTCTGAAGGGAGAAAGCATCACAAGAGGGAGACTGTCACATCTCTCCTGGTGCTATTGTAAATCTTGAACTAATTTTCATGAGCCAGGACCCAGTCATACTCTAATAACCAATAACATTCACAAGATTTCCCAGCTGCAGTTTGAAACAAGAAACAAAACTAAATACTTTGAAATAAACGCAACCCTTGATCATAGGCTAACACAAAACAGTATGTAATCAATTTCACTTCTAACTAAACGATTATGTGCAAGGCCTGAATACTGTGTTGTCAAAGAGGAATGAAAAAGGCAATAGTGAGCATGCTTCTCTCTCTGATGTACTGTGCCCAAACCAGGGCACCTATATGGACAGCATTGCCTCACAATAGATAGTTTGCCAAGAGAAGGAAGTTTGTAAAGAGGGAGAAGAGAGGCATAGAGAGAGGAAGAAAAGGAGGGATGGAGAGTTGAAACAGAGGTAAGGAAAAAGGTACCATTTTTTTTTCTTTTTGTGCGTTGCATTTTTCAGGCATGATACTATCTTAATTACAGCAAGTAGAAATTATTTCTTTCCATTAATTTTGAGATGCTGAGATTCATATTTTCATTTTCCTCTTCATTTTATGTAGAGACATAGAGGTCGATTATCAACATTAAAGCACCTCAGGGTTGTAAAACTCAAATTTACTGTCATTTAGATCTTTAAACACATTTCCACTATTGCTTGCATGCACTGAAAAGCTTTGGGAATTATTTTCTATCATTATAAAGCCAAATATCACTTAACACCTGTAGAAAAATATAACTACCTGGGCATACAAACATCCATGCATGTTTGAAATTCACTGTACTTTGGGTATCTGATATTTAACTCAGCACTCAGATCATTATATAACTGAGAATGGTACTCATTTTGAAAAAGAAATTATAACACATTTAAAAACTAACTAATAACTCTTTAAAATGTTTCTCTTGTAAAATGTAATATAATTATGTGATTAAAAATTATTTTAGTACTTTAAATACTTAGTAAAATCAGCACAATGTCAAGAATTTCAGGGCTACAATTAAATACAATCTTATTGGTGCATTAAAAAATACCCTTAAAAGACAGAGTTGTGCATTATATTCAGATGTGAAATTTTAAATCAATATTTTAATCTAACATTTTAACTCCCTTGGCTTGCACATTTCCAAGACACTCTTCCAGATTGGTGGCTGTCACTGGAAAAGAAACGGACGAGTCAACTTACCTCAGTGGATTCCTGGCATTGCTACTTAGTACCTTGGTTCCCATAATGAAAGTACTGTGGATCTGTGAGCCCAGTTCCCCAGCCGTAAAGTACTATCTGAAAGCTAACACTGCTAGATAGAATTGAGTGAGTGATTCATTTGCTGCACAGCAGAAAAATGATTAATGATTATCCCAAACACTTAACGATGAATGATTATCCAAAACACTTAACGAGACAGAATGTGCCAATTCATTTCTGACTGAAGGAACGTACTTTATAAATACTTGGCAAGGGCTCATGAATTATTATTACTATTGTTATTACTGTGATTTATAGAAAAAGCAAGAATCTGAGAATAAGGTAGTCGGAGGCAAGGAAGAGCAGCAAGATGATAGGTAATGAGAAAGAGGTCAAAGTGATTACCAGCATTAGGAAGAAATGGATTTCTTGGCAAAATTAAATGCATGGATTGGTGTCTTAATGCCACATTTTATTTTCGGTCATTTTAGGTCACAGATTGTGAGATTAGTTTGCTTCATGGTTAAAATTAGTCTTATCTCAGAAGATGTTTTATTATGAGGATAAATTTAGGTAAACAATTGATGAGAAATTAAGAATTTGTATAGCTTTATGCACTCAGAGAAGAATGTCACATAGATGTTTGAAAAATGAATTCTAATTACCAGCTTTTAGAATAGAGCAACACGACTCTGCCAAATAACACGGAGACAATGGCTCACTTAACACCCTGATGCATTATCGTTCCCATTTTTCTATCTCCCTCCCCAAAGGTCCATGGAACTGATTTTAAAGCAGCTCCAGATGCCTCTACTTCAGAAATCAGGCACTCAAAAATCTGCAGTATTGCATGCTGATCTCATGAGTTATAGGGAAACAAACTGATGGGGACGTCAGATTCTGCGAACCTGCATTCATCCCCTACCCCACCTCAATGGTTCTCATTATTTTAACCAAACCCAGGATTCAGAAATTCAGATGAACACTTCAGCATAAAATGTGCAAAGGTGAATGTAATTAGAATCTCATAATAATTCTCAGGCTGAGTGAACTTTAAAAGGACACTAATATTTGGAGGAAAGAACTAAGTCATAAGGTTTAAGGTCATAACCAAAGGACCAAAAGATACATGAAATGGGGGTTTGCAACGTTTCTTTCATTATAATAATTATATGGAAATCAATTGATGGCAGTGTTTAAAAATAAAATTATGTGCAAATGCACTAGTTGAGACCCTAGTGTGAACCAATGCCTACTCAAAGGTTCTATATGAACTAGCTGAGTCACATGGATGATCTTCTGAAGTAAATGTTGCTTTTAAGAATTTAGCAAATGACTCATTTGTGGAGTTCCTATGAAAATGTTATCATCAATGTATACTTATTACTTTTACTTATAAAAATAATTTTAATTCATCTAATACTTTCTTCATAATAATTAACATTTTGCACACATATCATGAAAATCCACATCAGAGATAGACAAACATAAACCACATTATCTATAGACACAACTCTTGTTTCCTTTATTATTGGTATCTGAGCATACTAAAATGTCCTTAAAATAATTCCCAGTTTAAAATGGTGTGTCAGAGTCTTCTTCTCAAATATGTTTGACAGTTAAAAGACATATTTTAAATTATTATCCTTCTCTTAAAAGTATTCTTACCTGTGCAAAGAGTTTAACATTGAGAAATAATAGACCTTATACAAATTGAATTTTAGAAACCTTTACTCCAAAGTGGTATTACATTTATTTAATTTAGTGAAGAGATAAATATGTTCACTGGTGACAAGCTAAACACAGATGAGCACAAAATGCAGATAAAAGGGGGTAGGCAGATGGCTCAGAGATCAAAAGCCTTCGTTTCTCTTTCAGAGGACCCAGGTTCGATTCCCAGCACCCACACGGTGGTTCACAGCTCTCTGTAACCAGTTGCAGGAGATTGGATGCCCTCTTCTGCCCTCTAAAGGCACTGACTGCACATGGTACAAAGAAATATGTGCAGGCTAGGGCACCCATCTACAGAAAAATGATTTTAAAATTCTTTTGAAAAGCAGATAAAAATCAGAGAATGTTGTCTGAACCAGGTCATCACTCAAACTGAAGCTTTTCAGCCAACAGGCAGGAAGGGGTGAGGTTCTGCCCGCACTTTTAGTCCCTGCTCCTTTTCCCTAGAAGGGTTTTGCCCTATGACCCACGGTTGCTTCCATAAAGCTTCCACTCTTGTGTAGAGTCTGGACATATTTGTGTCACCTGCTTTGACAAGTTACACAGAACTGGCAGTAGCCTAGCTTCGTGACCCACATTGCGAGATCTTGCATGTTCCCACCTTCCTTTTGGTACCTCTACCACATTATAGAAAGCATGCTCACACATGGCCATAGGAAATGGACGAGAGTCCCATGGAGAAAGTACAGCTGTAGAAGGACTCCCAGGTGTGAGCATCAATATCACTTACATTCTCTGTTCAATAGAGAAGTGATGATGGATTGTGGGGAGTAGGAAGGTGGCTCTGTAGCTGAGAGGCCTTGCTGTGCATGCACAGCACACATACACACATGCACTGACTCACAGACACAAATAAATTCACACTCACACATACTCATTCACACACACATAATACTCTCAATTTCACAATATACACACCACACTCACAATACATTCACACACACACTGATTTGTATACTTAGGCACTCACACATACTACTCAATCACACTACTAGTCATACATAAATATTCACACACACACACACACACACACACACACACACACACACACACACACACACACAAGACCTATACCTGAAAGTTAGAAGTCAGAGACAGCTTGCAGGAGTTGGTTCTCTCCTTTCAACAAATGGGTCCCAATAATTGAAGTCAAGGCATAAAACTTGGCAGCAAGCACCTTTACCCACTGAACCATCTCACCGGTCTTGAACAGGCATTAAATAGCTCACAGGTGCAAGCCATATGCTGAACAAGCTTCCTACAGATACTTTCCAAAGCCGAGAGAGCTTCTGGATGCTTCTAAGTACCTCACGCACCTCCCAATGGCTGTGTAGGTTTCTGTGCTCTTGTACTGAATCTAAATGCTCAGATGACTAAAAGCTGTTTTCCCTTGACCATAGCCATTATATTTTAACTATCCTTTGAAGACTGTTTCTTGGGTCAGTAGCATTTTATCTTTCCACTTTGTGTTCCACATAGAACAAATATTCATCATGGAATGTACTAATCATTCAAGAAGACATGAATCTGTAATGGGGCCAAAGGGATAACAGTTGGCCAATCAGAACAGTGTGCCAGTCAGAACACAGGACCAACGTCTAATGCGTCTGTGCTGGTTAATCTTGCAGCCACTATTCTCTCATGAGGGCTTTTAAGAATAAAAATGAACAATTTGCATATACTTGTTACTCTGTAAAAGTTTAAACAGTTCTCCAAGCAGAACTCTCTTCAAAATAATAATCACAATATGTGAAATTCACTTTTTATTTACAGATAATCATTTACCTGTAATTGGTTCAAGATGTGGCTCATTTTAATGACTTTTTGAAAAAAATTAAATTTAATTTATAAAAGTTAAACATTTATTATCAAAAGTAGAAAAATAAAATTAATTTTTCAAATATTGTTTATAAAATGTAGTACAATCTTCCACTTGACTTATATAAGTGTATATAAGTGTGTATTCTTATTTGATTACTTTTTTGGGCTTTACTCTTAAAAGGCCATATTTAAATTTCTTTTCTATAAATGGATTTTTCAAACTATAGATTTTTAATATATTAAGTTAAATAATGTTAGATTATATTTAAATTGTCTTATTGCTTTGTACAATAGTCATTTAACATTCCATTGTTTCTTTCTTTTTCATTTGATTTTGGTCAGAGGGAGGGCTGGGGAATTGGGCTTATTCTGTGACACAGGCTATCATGGAATTCTGTGTGTAGCTTAGCCTGGTCCATAGCATATGACTCTTCTCCTGCCTTTGTCTACTGGTCAATTCTCCCCTTACTGAAGAATAGAACAACATTTTACTTCCACATTTGCTGCACTGATCACGGTATTTAACACAAAGTATATGCTAAATAGATGTTTTACTAACTGAATATGAAAAAAAAATCGCTAAACTAGTTCCTTATTTCTGGAAATCAAGAAAAAATAATCTTTATGTACAAAGCAAATTTTAAAACTATTTGTTTATTGCTCTTTCTTCAAAAAACTATTTGTTTATTGCTCTTTCTTCAAATAAAATAAAATTTTAAAACTATTTGTTTATTGCTCTTTCTTCAAAATGACAGAAATTTACTCATAAAATATGATGATATCTAAGAAATGAGCCTCATGTTTCCCCTTTCAGGTGATAGAATAAATGGTTCACGATAATACAGTAGACACTAGCCTGAAATTCAACGTCTGAGCCTTTCATGCATGTCACTTGCTCCTTTCCTAGTCAGATATATATCACCTCTTATAGTTGTAAAGTTAAGTATAAAATAGATCCCTTTGTTTATCCATCATTGTCATGCTTCTAATTCAGCCAGTGTTTATCTATTATCTGCTCCTCCCTGTGTTAAATAGTTCTCTGTTCATTTGATTTCACCATAAATTAAGAAAATTACGTGCAGAATAGATCTATTGATACTATAAAACAGAAAGATTTTGAAATTACCTGTCAACATTAAAGTATACCTTTAGACAGCGAGTCTAAGACACTCATTCCTCTGATTATTTAAAGCCTCCTGCTTCAGCTTTCTTTAATAAAAGGGCAATAAGATGTTGAGAATGAGGGTTTCAAGTCTCATATGAGTTCTAATTTCAAAACATATTATGAATATGTAGTCACTATTTTTAAAGAGCCTGTGTCTACACAGATGACTTCTAAATTCCCTATGTATCAGTCTAGCATGTGACTACTATTTTCCTCTGTATTTTTTATCTATGATTTCCCATAGCATTTCAAAATATCTTTATATCAATCAGTGCTTGAAAAATAATGCAGCTCTGTGTGGCTTTCTATTTGTTTATTGTTTGTATGTGTATCTTGTTCTTTAAATGAAATTATGAGTTCTTCAAGGAAAGGCTTTCATTTAGTGTCTGTCTTAGTTAGGATTTCTATTGCTGTGAAGACACACCATGATGGCAACTGTACTTATAAAGGAAAAAACATTTCATTGGATAGGATTACATTTCAGAAGTTCAGTCCATTGTTAGCATGGGGCGGATGATGACAGGTGTGCAGGCAGATGTGGTGCTGGCTACACCTTGATTACACGGCAACAGGAAGTGGTCTATCTCACTGGGTGTGTCTTTAGCATATACGAGACCTCAAAGTGGGCTTCCCACAGTGATGTATTTCTTCCAATATGACCACACCTACTCCAAGAAGGCTACAGTTCCTAAAAGTACCACTCCCTTTGGGAACCATTTTCTTTAAAACCACCATAGTCTCCAAACATCTCTAATTTGGGGTAAAACTAAAAGAATTAAAATATATACTTGAGTGTGGATGATATGACTGGACTATTGTCATCATGCGTAATTATCTGAATCCAGTCCTTGGAACTGAGATGAAGGAGGGAGAGAACTGACTCCAGCTTTCATCTGACCAAACACATACACCATAAATAATAGATGCAATTGAGAGAGGGGAGAAGAAGGGAGGGATGAAGTGAGAGTGAAGGAAGAGTGGGAGGGAGGGAAAGAAGGAGGGAGAGGAAAGGAGGAAAAAAGGAGGGAGAAAGAGGGAGGGAGGGAGGGAGGGAGAGAGAGAGAGAGAATACACTTGTGTTGGCCCACAAGACTATACAGTAAATGTACAGCTGACAGATCTATAGGTTAATTCACGGGAAGTGTATACATACACATTAACATGGAGTAACCTGTTCAGCAAAGCTGCGGGAACACTTGTCTTTTGGATGGTCGCTGTCAAATCTGTAAAAACCTTGTGAAGCCATGATTCTTCCCTTCAAAATGGGACTCATTCCCAAAATACCTCAGCGTTGTAACTTCTGCACAGGCAACACCATGAGGCCTTAGAGCCATAACATTAACTCCGTGTTCTAACAGTCCAATTTACATAGAGTTAACCCTTCAAAATTACCTTTGCTAACAGAACACATAGGAATAGGATAGGAAGACCTTACCAGACAAACAGGTATGGGTGTAGGTGAAGTCCAGGTTCAGGGATGATTAGTAACTTTAATAGTTTGGGACGTCAGGTACTTCCCCTTGGATGCAGGCTCTTTCCCGGATGGTGCCACCTGTTCTGGAGTGATGCTTTGTCGGGTTCTACCTGCCATCTTCGTGATTCTAAAATGATGTGATATCATTGTTTTTGCCTATGGAATTTTTAAACCATGTCTGTGAAAACTAAAAACCTCATGGAAATTGTCCCTTTCCTTCTTCTTCTCGCTGCTTCATCTCTCTAAGGAATAAAGAACACATAGAGGTAGCATATGTGAGTTGATTTATTCCGTTTACCCTCAGATCCAAGTAGGCAGGTTTACTTCTACCATGGCGAATCTTAGCTGGACCCTTGTGGGGGTACTGAGGCTGGTACTCAAGGCCCCTGATACACTTGATGCTAGTGGGTTCCTATAATAACATCAGTGTTGAAAAACTCAACACTGGTAAACAATTTGAGATGGTTGCTAAAGCTATTTTGGCAAGGAAGCCACTTCTTTATTATAGAACTAATATTTTGAGAAGTGTACAGAACTGGACATTTCCATTGCTCTCTGACAGCAGGCAGGCAGGAGCACTGAGGAGCTTGGTAGAGATCACAGAGCCATACTCCCTGCTTTGCCCTTGCTTCTCAGGCCTGGTGTCCACGGTATGCCATGAGGAACCCTGAGTCATAGAGCTCACAGGGAAAGGTTTACCGAACTGGAAAGCTCAAAGTTACGGGTGCTCGGCCCAAGTCCTCAATTTCCACAAGGGAAAAAAGTGTTGGAGCTCTTCAGGAGATCTTGAGCTACAGGGTAATTCTTGAGAGGAAGGGAAAGAGGCAGCGGGCCTTGGATCCAGGTTTACCATGTGTTTCCAGTTTGGGGGATGAAACATGGCACTTTTGCCAGGTATGTGATGTGAGTGTGACACACCAGGCAGATGCTGAGCATCTGATGTACAGGTTCAGGCTCTGGGGCTGAGTTGTTGCTGAGTTGCGCATGCCCTATTTCCCTTGGCCTGGGGGTGTGGCCAGAGCCTTCCGGTTTAGCTTGGTGCTGAGCCTCTTTGCTTTAACAAGTTGAGCAAAGGAAGGCCACTGCGCTAAGAGCTAGTCAATCAGAAACTGCCAAGATATCAAGGAACAGAGTGGTGATCTCACATGTGTGGGGCTCCTTCATTCTTTCATGCCTTCCCTCGATAAGGTCTACTTCCCCAGAAAAAGAAGAAAATGACATTTAGCTTTTTAGTTCTCAGGTAATCTCTGCCTGAAAGAAAGAAAAGAAAAATGAAAGAAAAAGGATCAATAGAGGGAAACGGCATCAAAAAGATGTAGGTGCTATTTCACCTATCTTTTTGCCATCAATGAGAGTTTTCTTTCCATACCTGCTCCTATTCCGGCCCAAGTCTCTGAAAACAATTTTTAAAATGCAATTTGAAAGTCCTCAGAATACAGGGTCTTATTTTAACATCTTGGGAAGCTTGTACAAATACAGAATTTAGCATCAGAATGACAGAGTGAAGAAAATGTTTGTGAGGATGACTCAGGGTAGTGGAACAGAGACCAGAATTTGGACCGCTCCGGAAAATTCCCTGACGTAGCTGTGCAAAACCAGAAGCCAAAGAACAGGAGTGTTTCTGCCTTACTTGCTTGCCTCCAAATTGTCTTTTAAAATGATATTGTCGTTCTTAATCCTAGTTCAATTCACTAGGTTTATTTAAATAATTTGTGTGTATTTAGTTTGCTTAAACTAATTATCTAAATACTTTATATGTATTTAATTTATTTAAAATAGAAAATAGCATGCTAAAGAATATTTACTAATTTTTTAATATAAATGTTTCCAAACATAGTAACACTCAAAGTAAGTCTATTAAATTGTTTCAGAAAATTGGTTTTTAACTCCATGGTTTTTCCATAATGGTAACTCCAGAATAGTACAAGTGGATAGTAAATGCTTCATCTATGCCCTGCTCCTGGTCGGGATTTTTCTTTTTAAACACTCAAATTCTTCATGTATAACCTACTGAATTTTAAACAGTGTGTGTTAAATATTTCCCATCATCTATGATGCTCTCCTAAGATGCAGTGAGGCTTTGCTCGTCAAACTGGATTTTCATCTTGTCATTGTGAGAGCCTGTAGGTAGGAACCAATCTATTCCAATTAAAGCTTAATGATGGAAAAATAAAGGAAGAAATCCAGAATAGCATTTCCATCTGTGATTATGCATAAAATACCTGCTTCTGGCAAGTGACTATATGCAAATTAAAATTTGAGTGCAGTAAGAGTTACATAACATATTTATATATGCCTAAATTATTTTCCTACTGATAACGCATCTTTCTATTTTTGTGGTGTTCAACAGAATCCCTATACATACAGTTACTGATAGAGTGAATAGATTTTTATATTACTATACTTATCATGGCTTTCATGAAAAATGTTGCATAAAATATGATTAGTCAGGAATATTAACCAAGGATAATGACCATACTTTGTTACCAACCATTGTACCGTTTCTATGCTTTGGTCCTTCATGTTATTATCACAGTGACCCTCCAGGACCCAATCTTTAACACATAGTTTCTGTTTTAAGATATTATGCTTTTGCTGTAAAGATATCCATTCATCCTTATGATTCATGTGCTCAGTCTTAGCAATGGATGTGATAATGTCCCATGTGCAGTTATGCAAAAATCTAACTCTTCTTATTTCAGAAAAGTCCTAAGTTCTTAAACCTTGTTAGTATTAGCTTTTGCAAGTTTTGGTTACAAGGTGTCAAATATTAACGATCATCTCAAGGGTTTGCCATCTTGGGGGAGCCTTCACCTTGAAGATGAATTATGGATTTCTTAATGAGCTTGACACTAACTGAACCCAATCAATAAGAATGTCATGATAAGAGAAATGTCCTCCGTTAAACAACTTAGAATGGAATCAAAGTGCTTTTGGTGAGTGGATGGTTCTCTGCTACGTCTAACATCAGGAAGTCATGTTTATGTAGTAATATCTAAGGCTTTGTTGTTTGCTTACAAATCTGTCATCTCACATTCTTGGTAACTGGAAACAAAGAAAGAAACGGTGCTGAAAAGTATGGCTGCTTTTGGAGCATACAAGGAAATGTTACATGACTTCCAGAGCATAGCATTTGTTTTTTGTTCTGTTTTGTTTTTGAGTCAAGTGGGAGATATGAAGATAAGTTTCCATTATCTTTTGAAGGGACAATAAAAGGTTCTTTTTTTAATCATTTTGTGGAAAATTATAGGTGCTCCTCACATTTCATTAACTTCTGAAGTGCACACTTTGACTCATAAACCAGTCAGGCTAATTCTGCTCTCTCTTGAGGGATGTAATTACAAAAGATTGCCTCAAGTGAGAAAAGTAATTTGAAGGTGTATTTGCTGAGGAGCTGTGCTGTGTCTGTGCCGGTCTTTATTCTTTTCAGATAGTCTCAGAATTGAGCTGGGCTCTGCATCTCTGAGGAATTAGAGGAATCTCACTACCAGGAAATGTTCCAGATTAGAAAATATAGGCTCTGAGAAGCAGAGAGATTCCTAGATGGTTATCTCTTGGGGCCAGGCACAGGATGATTAACAAACAAACAAACCAAACAAAAACTCACTGGGAGAGGTTTACTTGGCTGGGAGACATTGAGAAGGGCTGTTCCTATTCCCAGATACATGCCTGGGAGCTATGACTAAGTTCCTATGGAAGGGTGATACTGGTGGTCACAGAGGAAGAAGGAATGCATGAATGAGAATGGACACATCTTTTACATATTGTTGAAATGAGTTAAACAGCCATTGCACTACATGAAGGAATCCTAAGTGCCTACATATTAGTAAACAAAAGGTAATGTAATGGTCATATACACTCTGATTCAAGTTACTAGCATTTCTGATAAGCAAACTCTGGAGACAGTGAAAAGATCCAGTGTTTCCAGGATTAAAGGGGAAACACATGAACACGTAAAACATCATGCGTTGGGGTTCAGAACTATTTTCAGATAGTTGGGGTGAATATGTTTCCCTGTACATCTGCCAAGAGGATGTATAATACCGAGACCTTGAAGGTAATAATGATTGGTTGATACTGCTTCATCCTGGTAGCAGAAGTATGAGTCTGATGTGGGATATTGGTAATAGGGCAGGCTGTGCATGTGGAAAGAAAACAGAATATGAAAAATCTCGATTCCTTCTGTTCACTGTTCCATGAGCCCAAAACTTCATTAAGATACTTTTCTTAAGTAACACAATGTTAGAGGTATTATATAAAAGACATTGTATAAAATTACAGAAAGTGACTCACACCATAGGTTTTCTAACATCAGTAGGTAGAATTCAACCACATATATGCAGAGTTGCATGTTGTAAATGAGGAGAGTTAATTTTCTCTGCGTCAGTAGACATTGTAACAAATACTCTGGGAGATCCGTTCCCATCTCACGCACCATTTATTTCTCATGAATCCTACAGTGATCATCACGGGAAGTGTTTTGCATCATCAATGTAACCGTTTTCCTGTAGTCTGGTTGATTAAATCTAAAGCCAAGCAAAATCTCTAGCCAAGAATCTGTTACACAGAAAAGACCTTCATTTGGGATATAGATGGAAAGTACATAGTGAGCTACTTCTTTCAGCTCTGCAGATCAGAAAGGCTTAGAGAGAACCGGAAAACTGTGCAGAAAACAACAACAACAACAACAAAGCAAACAGCAGATATGTGAAAGCAAATGTCAATAGAGTTTAGCTGCTCCTAACTGTAGAGTGCCTCCCTAGTGTTCCCATTAGCTCTCTCTAATTTAAACCACCTCTGCCCCGTTTTTCTCCCTAAGGTAGTTTAGTAGGTCACAGTTAGCTAAATCCTGAGGCTTAACTAAGTTACTTCTTCGGTAAGTTAATTAGTAGTTCATGTTTTTACATTTTGTATTGAATTAAATACAGTTTTATCAATGCACCAAGACTCTGCAGTTATGGAATCACCTAATTGCACTCAAAGGGAGGAATTTATCACTTAATGTTAAACAAGATATGAATTACATGAAATATTTTTGTAATTGTCCTGACTGCTGCCTCCTTGTTCTTTATTATTGATGTCTCAAAGTTACTACAAACTGCCATTTAATTTCAATATTTCTTAACTATTCAAAGAAAAGTGTATAAAATGTCCATCCAAATTCAAAAGCAATTATTTTGTCTTATAAAAAGAGAAAAAAAAGGATCATAAGTAGATTGAGCAGTTGTTTTTCACGGAACATGATCCTCCATTCTGCTTTGATATGTCCAGAGAAGCTTGTTAAGAAAGTACAGAAATACAACTGCCAAACATGTATAATGTGACTATTAAATAAATTGATAGGATTGTTAGAACAACATTTCTCATCAGTAAGGGAGAAATTCACATGTGAGAAAAGGCTAGAATAATCCCAGTGGTGACAAATTAGGTTTGAAGATGTCAGTGAAAGTTTATGCTTAACTTAATTCAGATGCACATGGTCATATATGAAGATTGTATAGCTAGATATTTAGAAACAGATTAACATAAAAATATTCCCTTGATTAGTCAGCTAAGAATACTTAAAAGAAATATGCCAGTTGCGGCAAATGCATCCTATCACAGGCTCTCTGATGTCCAATGCTATCCTCTACTAAAAGAACCAGAAGTGGGACAGGGAAGGTGGAGGAAAGGTATCCTGCTTTGCTGGAAAGTAGGGAAGTGTTAAGAAAGTTTACCGTGTTTATAAAGGATGGCAGTTACCTAAAAGTCTTGTAAAGTAGTTATCTAAAAGTGTTTCCTATAGCCAAAGACAGAACCCACAGTGTAAAGGATATATTAATTAGTCCACACTCATCTAAATTATTAATATAATAAACAGCAAAGAAGATAAATCTTGCATGATATGATTTTCACTAGGTCACATAGACATTCTACCAAGAAAGAAATTGTTCCTAACTCAACCCTTCCTAAATTTGGCTAAGCAGAGTATTTCCAAGTCTAGTGTGGAAAGGAAGTGAAAAGGCAGACAAGAGCATCCTCACTGGTCAAAAGTCATGCAATGGTTGCACATGAAGTATGATAAAAATGTAAATTAGCATCTTTCCCCATTTTGCATGTGAGCATTATTTTTAAAATGCCATTTTAGGTTCGCTACTTTATTTTCAAGATAGTCAAGACCATCAAAAACGGAAAAAAATTACTGAGGAATAGGGAGGGCTCAGTTAGTAAAAGGCTTGCTCTGCGACCATGAAGACTTGAGTTTGGTTTTCAGAACCTTTCTTAACAAGCAGCCAGAGCACCATGCATCTACAATCCCAGTGCTGGGAAGACACAGACAGGAGGATCCTCAGGACTTTCTTGCCATCTCCCTTGTACTCTACCTATTCTGTATATCTTAATCAAACAGGTGAAAGATCCTTTCACAAAAATATAGGGTGAAGAAGGATTAAAAAGGTCCTTAGACATCAACCTGTATTCACAAACACATTCCTGTATAGTTGATTTCATGTGTGTGGTATGTGTGTGCATTTTAGTCAATAATTTTCATGAGTAGATGACTCCTTTTTAAATATGTATGTGGTTTAATAACATCAAGTCAGAACACAGCTCATTTCCACCGCTGCATTCAACCAGGGCAGTGCTCAGGTGCACAGAGACACCTTTATTTTAAATTAGCCCTTGGGCCCCAGCTTCCAGTCTGTAAAATAACCCTGTAAAAACAAAGCATAGATCATGTTGACAGTTATTTCAGACTCTACAGTTCTAAGAATAAACTAATTTTCAACACAACTAGGATTTTTTATTTTCAAAATTTATTTTTTTTCATTTTACAAACCAACCCCAGTTCCCCCTCCCTCTTCCTCTCCCATTCCTCTCCTTCAATTTCACCCTCCTTTCATTCCTCACAAGGGGCGAGGCCTCCCTTGAGGAATCCAAACAGGCTGACATACCAAGTTGAGGTAGGACCAAACCCCTTCCCATGTGTCAAGGATGAGCATGTATCCCACCACAGGGGCTGGGTTCCAAAAAGCCAGTTCAGGACCCCGAGATAAGTCCTGGTCCAACTTCCAGCAACCTGATCCCAACAGAGCAAGCCATATGACTGTTACCCACATTCACAGCTCTTAGTACCATGCAAGTTCCCCTACTGTCAGTCCAGAGTCCATGAGTTCTCACTAGCGCAGGTCAGCTGTCTCAGTGGTTTTCCCCATCAAAATCTTGACCCTCCTTGCTCATACGATCCCACCTTCTGCTCTTCAACAGGACTCCAGGAGCTCAGCACAGTGCTTGAATGTGAATCTCTGCATGTATTTCCATCTACTACTGGGTGTAGGTTCTGTGATGACATTTAGGGTAGTTGCTTATCTGATTACAGGGAAAGGCCAGTTCAAGCTCTCTCTCCACTATTACTAGTCTTAGCTGGGGGACTAAGTTTCTTTTCACTCAATGAATTTTAAGATTTTGTAAGACACTACATTTGATATATATGTACTTGGTCTACCTATAGAGAGGTGTAGACATAGGAGATTCAGAGAGAAATCATTAGATTGAGGGAGGGACCCAAAGCCCAGTTCCTCAGAGAATGATGAAATGAGCCTGCTTGGACATCCTAAGTCTTTGAAAGTCTTAGAGACTAAAAAGTAGAATGACAGAGACAGTGGGTTAAGAAGATCAATAGGATTGACTATCTGTTATTTCCCACTGATTAATGTATAAGAGCCCGGTGATAAGGTGATATTGTTAATGCTGGTGAGTAGGTTATGCTTGAAGTATCAGTAATTTGTCTCTATGTATGTTGTCTATGTATGTTGTCAATGCAAAGTCATAACATGTTTTAAGCAAACATAAAGACTCTGGAGTTTCATATTATACATCCACTGCTTTTGGGAGGATTTTCTCTCCTTAAGTGTAAACTGTCCTTAAATCTAGGAATGAACAAAAGCAGGGGGAGGGGAATAATTTTTCACTTAGTAGCTATTGTTCCAGGATGCTGTTATATCAATCCATCCTTGAAGAACCCCTGATGGTGTTAATAGTTGCCGTTTCATAGACTTGGACCATGAGGTTTCAAGGAAATGAATATCTTTGAGACATAAAGAAGTGCAGAGTTGCATTGTCTCCCGTTCTCACTGCCATTTTAATCTAACCTACTGACATATTGGTCGCTTTACAGCCCATCTATTAATCCAGAAGTTTATTTTCATTCTATGGAACCCGATTCAAGCCTTTTGGCTGACCTCAAGCTGCCGGCTTCTCTTTTACTTTGTGGCTTTACAAATTTCCTTTATCTCTGCTCAAACCCATGAACTACTTCAGCTACCCATGTATTATGTATTATCACTTTCATTCTTTCCTGTACATTATGTAATTTTTCTCTCTAAAAATACAGCTCTTGACAACAATTCGAAAGAAACAAAACAAATGTATAGCCTCTTTATTAAAATAGTGTCACACCATCGGAAAAACTCATCTCCATGCTTTTAATTACAGAGAGGGTTCTAAGAGTACTTTCAGCTTGCAAAACAATGTGGCAAATCAGAACGTTCTATCTTTAGGAAACAAAAACCAACTATGATGAAGAGAAGTGAAAACATTTTTTTTTTTAATTTTTGTTTTTGGTCAAGCTTGACCTGTGCTAAGATGATAGATTGAAATGACCCAAACTGTCGACAGAATGCCTTTGTGCCGATCACCAGATACCAGTGACTGGAGTAATTACAGCTATGAAACAAAGCTGACTGAAGTGGCCATCCACAGTCTATATATGGAGAGGAAGGCAAGTTGTGTGGTTTATTTTAACTTATATGGTTGCCTTTTGGCTGAATCGCTGAGTAAGTTAAATTACGGTTCCTTTGCTTTGTTAGGCTGCTATCTAACAGCACCAACATATGTGGCATTTTAAGCACCACCTCTGCATAAAATCTCCGAAAGCCTTTAACTATAAATTCCTCTGAGAGCATTGTTTAATCTCATAGTTTAAGACATCATAATTATAAAAATGCTTCCTGAATCTTTCTTAAGTTATTATCTTTTGTGTTAAATGTCCAACACAAATTATGTTTCATGTTATCACCTTTCATCCAAACCACATCCTCTCTGGAGTCCTTGTGCTTATGAAACTGCTGCTAGTGTGCCCAAGTAACTGATACTTAGAACCTTAACAGACCCCTTAATTTGCCTCAAGTTTTTATCACTCTCATTTAATTAATTTGTTATATTACTTAAATCTTTACTTCGTATGTTCCTAACTTTCCACATTATGACTTCAGAAAGCTGGATATTTTTGTGCTACTATACTAAACTTAAGTTTGTTTTATCAATTTTGGTGAATTATTCTGGAATTTCGATAAAAATTGCATTGAGCGTGTAAATTGGCTTTGGTTGAATGCTCAACATCACATTATTGATCCTACTAACCCAAGTATGTGGTAGGCCCTTACATCTTCTGGAGTCTTCTTCCACCTCTTCAATACCTTATGGTTTTCATTACACCAATCTTTTACTTGCTTGGTAAGAGCTGTTTCAGTATATTTTTTGAGGCTACTGTGAAAGTTGCCATCTCCATGATTTATTTCCCAGTATGATTGTCACTTGCTAGTGACATATAGAAGGCAAGTGGGCATTGTGTGTTAATTTTGTATCCCACTACTTTGCTTACAGTAATTATCAAATGCAATTTTTGATGAAATTTTCTAGATATTTTATGTATAAATTCATATTTTGTGCAAATAAATATATTTCTACTTTTTCCTTTCCTTTTGTATCATTTAGAGCTTTTTCAGTTGTCAAGTACTGTATTTTATAGCTATGAGAGACTGGACATCCTCGTCTTGTTCAACAGGAAATATTTTGCGTTTCTTTCTATTAAGAATAATGCTTGCTGCGAGCTTGCTGTAATTTCCTTTATTACGTTCATATAGGTTTCTTCTGTACCTAAACTTCCCAGGATTTTATCATGAAGAGTTATATTTTGTCCAATGCCTTTTCTGCCTCTAGGGATGTGATTATATGGTATTTTTTGGTCAGTTTATGTATTAGACTACATTTACTCATTTATATATGTTGACCATCCTTTTATCTCTGGCATTGAGCCAACTTGATCATGGTGGATAACTTTTAATGTGATTTGCAAGTATTTAATTGACAGTTTTGCATTTGTGTTTATAAGGAATGTTGTTCTATAAATTTTTGTTGGATCTTTGTGTGGTTCTGGTATCAAGGTCATAATTGCTTTGTAAAAGACACAGACAATGTTCCTTCAGTTTCTACTCTGTAGAATAATGCAAGGAGTGTTTGTGTCAATTTTTGTTGAAGATTTGGTAGAACTCTGGGCTGAATCTATCTGGCCTCAGGCTTTTATTTGTTAGAAGATTTTTAATTACTGTCCAATCATAAGCAGAAATTATGAGGCTATTTAAAATATTTATTTGTATCTTGGTTTTAATTAGGTAGGTCATATTTATCAAAAAATCTATTTCCTTTATATTTTTCAGTTATGTGGAACATAGATTTTTAAAGCACATCTTTATTATTCTTTTAATTTTTCCAATGCCTGCTGTATTAGTTTTCCTTTTAGTTCTACTTTATTAATATGGATCCTCTCATTGTTTGTTTGGCTAAAGGCGTCTCAGTTTTGTTGATTAGTTTTCAAAGAACCAACTCTTCATTGTATTGATTCTCTTGTTTGTCTATATTTCATTCAATTAAGGTGACTTTAATTATTACTTACTAGCTATTTTCAGATAGTATATCTTCTTGTTTACCTAGAGCTTTCAAGTATTTTGATATTTCCAAAAGGTCCCTCAAGTTTTTTTTTTATAGAGTTACTTAGTGCTATGCACTTGCCTCTCATTACTGCCTTGGGTCACATAGGTTTGGCTGGGTTCTGTTTTCACTCTCAATCCGTCCTAAGGAAGGTTTTAATCTCCTTGATTCTATTCAGTTACTTAGATTTGTATTATTTCCAGCACTTCTGTCATTGTTGATATGTAGCTTCAATCCACAATGGCAAGGGAAGATGCAAGAATCCCCTCATCCCAACATGAATTCTAGAACATAAGTACTCAAAGCTGCTTTGGTCAATTATATTGTAGACAGGGGAAGAGTGTATGGAATGTCTGTCCCAGCACTTGGAGGGTGACATGACAATACTAAGTTAGCAACAGCAGTGAAAATGGATACCATGTTATGCTCAGAACATTTTTTAATTGACACAGCGAACTATCATTTGCAGTCAGAAGAGCTGAATTTAGATAACCCTAGTTATAGAGGCCCCATGAATATATGAGAGTTTATACTTGTCATCTATAGTAGAACTGTGTATAATGTTGAACAGTTTACAAATCATTAGGCAAATTGTCATGTGATTTAGCTATATCCACAAATGTTTTTTTTCTTTAAACTACCAAACATATGTATAATGAGACTTTACTTTTAACCTTAAAATCAAGCTAATCTACCTATATAGATATACCTCATCTACTACCACAACGCTTTGTGGCATATTGATTTTAGGCAGAATATACCCTATTGATAAAGAGTATAAATGAATTTTTGTGATTGATGATCCAGCGGATTGTTACAGACTAACTTTATCTTTTGTATTTCTAGGTCAAGAGTGTAACATTTATTTATTTTTTTCCATACATTGTTTTGTTTTATTTTTTCCATTCAAGAACATAATTAAAGAAATAAATATTTTTTTCCTTTCTTCCCCTTCTCCCGGTCCCCTCCCACTACCCCCCCACCCCTTCTCCCTCCCCCTTCTTCCTTGAAAGAGGGCATGGTGCCCTGCCCTGTTGGAAGTCCAAGGCCCACCCCCATCCCTCCCGGCCTAGGAAGGAGTGCATTCAAAAAGACTCGGTTCTCAAAAAGATAATACATGCAGAAGAAATAGGTCTTGGTGTCATTGTTGATGGGTTCTCTATCTGCCAACTTTCGCTACCACATTCAGAGAGTCTGGTTTGATCATATGCTCATTCAGTCCCAGTCCAGGTGGATTGGTGCGCTCCCATTAGTTCAGGCACACTGTCTCAGTAGGTGGACCAGCCCCTCACGGTCCTAACTTCCTAACTCATCTTGAGCCCCCAAGGTGCAGGTGAAGAGAGTGTAACATTTATGAATGATATGCTGGAACTCTCCGTCAGAAAAAATTAGTGATAGTGTCTCCTGAAAGTTATCTCTGAACAATGACTAGTGTTTACTAAAAATAACTCTCTCAGTGACCTGGTTCAGTGTTTTAGGGTTTTGTATTTTGTATTTGCTGTTGGGAGGGAATCTGGAAATTTTAGTCAATGAAAAATCAAACTATAAAAATATCTCATTGAGTTTACAGATCAGTCAATGAAGCAGAGACCAACATTTCCCAAAGGGAGAAACATGTTATACCATATGCAAAGCATGGGGAAAATGGCATCCATGTCAAATTAGAATGTCATTAGTAAGCACAACATAGGAAAGTCAAGAAATTCCTCCTCAACTCTGAGTTGAGAAGTCAGGGATATATTCTATGGTTGGAAAGAATACCACGTGGAGTTGATTATGCTAAATCATTGACATTAATTTCTGTCCATTATTCCCTTGGCTATGTTAAGAAGACCTGCATGAAAAGAGTTTTAATGTCAATGGCTGTTAAGGCCAGCACGCATTAGTGATGTATCCAACACATGGAACAGAGGCTCTTTATAAAACAGAGAGCTTGATCTTGTCCCCAGGGTCCTTAGTCAGTAGGCATGTGGTGGACATCTGCCACTTGAACTGTCTAAACTCATGGGTAATAGTCATGATATAGTCTCGGTAACTACATTCTATAAACCACACATGCCCCTTTAGTTCATGCTGTACTTAATATTTTTAAACCTTTGATAACAAGAATGTGATGTTGACAAACATCTAATTGGAAACTAAAAAGACATGTTTTTTTTGCATTCCAAATACTTATGATGTTTTTTCACTCAATATGCCAGTATTCTTGAAGAAATATAACTCAGTAATGAGCATAGTATAGAAGAAAAATGTTTAAAGTCAAAATATTCAGTGCCATTTTTTGCAGTTTTTCAAAAATCAGTCTGATATTCAGAAAAATTTAGGGAATGTGTAACTGTTTATATACTTTTGCATTTTGAATACAATAAAAGGTGCAAATAGCTCTCAAAGCAAGGCAAATAAAATTATTATTTTTTTGTCTTTTTAAATATTGTAATGGGTTGAAGGTAACAAGAACTATTGGAATCAGGCATATAGAGCTTGGGAAAGTGTCATAATGAGGCCACTTGTTGGTTCCCGGCCACACAGCTAGCTTAGACACGAAATAATCACACAGAAACTGTAGTAATTAAATCACTACTTGGCCCATTAGCTCTAGCATCTTATTGGCCAACTCTTATATTAATTTAACCCATTTCTATTAATCTGTATATTGCCACGTGGCTGTGGCTTACCAGGTAAAATTCCCGGCGTTTGTCTCCAGCGGCTCCATGGTTTCTCTCTGACTCTGCCCTTCTTTCTCCCAGAATACAACCTAGCCTTCCCTGCCTAGTTCTGTTCTTCCCTGCCACAGGCTCATAGCAATTCTATATTCATTAACCAATAAAAGCAACATATAGACAGAAGGACCTCCCATACTAGGTAAGTTAATTGAAAACTCAAGGAGATGAACAGTTTTTCCATTAGTACTTATAATTTGGGTTTAATCAATGGTCACTAAAAACAAAGCTCAAAGATCCAATGAATGATAATCTATCCTCGGGAACTTTCTATCCCATTCAGCCCAATTGAAATTTTGTGTGAGAGACATACACACTAGACATTCTGATATTCTGTGATGACACCCTAAAAGTAGATTTAGTGAGAATGATTTCTGCTAATAAATAATCATCATGGGTAGGAACCTGCCAACTCACACTTCCGCATTGTCCTCAGCCATAGGGATTGGGCTGAGATGACCACATTCCCATTAGGAGCGCTCCTGGAAGAGAGAGGAAAATCTGTATTTCAAATGAGTTGCAGCCAGCTGTTGTCTTTACTGCTGTAAAAAGGAGATGCAATGTGTAAGTCAAGCAAAGAAGAGGCAAGTAGACCTAAGAGATGGACAGAGGTATAAGACCCTAATGGATGGTGGGATAACATACAGTTTAAAGCAATAAACAAATGAATAAATAAGATAGATAACGAGATTTAAATTTTCTCTACACTTTGAACAAGTTTGCTAGATCTCTTGGAGCCTCGGGTATCCAACATAAGCTTACAGGCATATTGGCCACTTAATAAGTAATGAATGTCTGTGGTTTAGAAGGAGTCTGTGAAGCTGGGCGGTGATGGTGCACGCCTTTAATCCCAGCACTCAGGAGGCAGAGGCAGACGGATCTCTGTGAGTTTGAGGCCAGCCTGGTCTACAAGAGCTAGTTCCAGGACAGGCTCTAAAGCTACAGAGAAGCCCTGTCTCGAATAAACAAAACAAAACAAAAAAAAAAGAAAGAAAGAGTTTGTGGTCCTTGGTCTATCTAGCAAATTGAACTCAGTGTTAAAAATGATTTATGTCTGTTTTTATCACCCCAAGTCATATATTTCTCAAACTTAGAGTTCAGTGTACACTTTACTGAGTGTTCAAAGGCCACACATATTGAACAAAATTATGCTAGTAGAATGGTACTACACTGTACATGATTTCACAATTATGCTTAATTTCCTAGAAAATTTTAATTAATGCAGTGTGAATCAAGTTTAGTGAGAAAATCACAAATAAAGACCTATATGATTGAAGCACAGTTTTATAAATTGTTTCAAGACGTAGTTATTAAAGAGTCATAATTTAGGATATAGAACGTAAAGACTGAGGTCTGATGACTGATGTGTTTTGTTTTTTAATTTTTATTGAGCTATACATTTTTCTCAGCTCTCCTTCCTGCCTCTCCCCTCCCTCCTTAACCCTCCCCCAAGGTCCCCCATGCTCCGAGTTTACTCAGGAGATCTTATCTTTTTCTATTTTCTACTTCCCATGTAGATTAGATTTATGTAAGTCTCTCTTAGTGTCCTCACTGTTGTCTAAGTTCCCTGGGGTTGTGGTTTATAGGCTGGTTTTCTTTGCTTTACATTTAAAAATCACCTGTGAGTGAGTACATGTGATAATTGTGTTCTTTAGGGTTGCTCTGATGACTGCAGATGCTTGGTCTAACAGATTTAGTGGGAAAGCAGGTACAGAGAACAGTTTCAAATAGTACAATAATTCTCAATTTTTGAAAGAACAGAGATGGAAGGAGCTAAAGGCAAAAAGGTGGTCACCTTTGTGAGAGTGCGCTACAGCTCACTTCAGGACAAAGTTGGAAAGGAAGTACACTGATGTATGGTTTACAGCCAACATGGAATGGATTCTATTTTTGTTAATCACTTTGGATGTGTAAGTAAAGGGTGATTAGGTAGTGGATATTAGGCTTCAGAATAGAAGAAGAAATATTACTGTATTATTGTCATCCTTTCTAACTGTTGTTTTCATCTTAATAAATCTCCTTTCAAGTTATTTTTATATTCTAATCCTCATGAATAGAGTGCAGTACTAAAAAGCAAACAAACACACCCTATGGGGAACTCTTATGACTATGCTCAGGATAAGGGTTCTCAAAGAGTCTAAAGTGAGTGCTACATTCTCTTCTTCTAAGTTAGCAGAATGACTCAGTTACCATGTTATGTAATTCCTGGTTGTCTTCCTCTTTGTTATATGACTCTTAAGATTAACAACAATAGGAGGAACATAAAGAGTTTGTGTCAGTAGGGGACACTTAAACCTCTTATGCCTGAAAAGTATATCAAGAATCTGTCCTTGGACTCTATTTGATACTCTTAAACCATTGCTACTACAGACCATTTCTCTCCTGTCTGTGAGAAAAGTTGAACGCTATGGGGAGCAGAATACGTATGTACATGTGTGTGCCAAGATGTTGCTTTGCTCCAGGCTCTTGACTTCTTTATCTTATTCTCTCTCCCATTTGCTCCCATGGCAACGTTATTTCTGCTCTTAGTGTGGATCTAGTTAACCTTCTGTCACCTGGAACTGGAATAGCTCTAGGTCTCTGCTCCCAAAAGACTATTTGACAATAACAGTATTCTTGTTTCTTATCTTCCGTTCAGGCTGTGTTTAATAATGTAGTTCTTCCCCTTTAATGACTTTCTGTAATAAAACTTTCTTTCTTTGGCTCACCTCCCATGGTCTTAAGTCTATTTTTCTGTTTCCCAGACTCAAGATTTTAAGATTCCTACAAAACTGAGAACAGTCTCAGTGGTTAAATGTTAGTCTAGCAGGTTAGTTTACAGGAAGGAAGAGCAAGAGGTCAAAGTCAACATGCACTATAAAATGAGACAGTGTCTCCAAATCCCCAAAGCATCGACCAAATGAAACAAAAATTAAGGAAAAATAGACTGTCAACGTCTAGTGCGTTGGGGTCCCTGGGTAAAGGTCTTGTGCAAATCAGGACACAGGGAATGCAGAGTATGAACAACTGCATAACAAGCTTTATTTTGTATGGCTTTTTATACAGACTAAAAAGCATTACCTCAACTCTGAACCCCCCCCCTTAGTCACGTACATGATCATGAGAAACTCCTGCCTCACCTTGCAAGAAACAATACCACAATTAATAACAGTAATAAAAATGAAAAGAAGAACATAGAAACAAGGCAAAACGTATACAGAAGCAAAGCACTCCTTTGTAACTGGTAGAGCATGAAGAACTGAGCTCAGAGGCCACCTCCCTATCCAGGGTACAGATTCCGACAGAACGTTTGAGAAATGGGCAGAGAAAGTTTGCTTTCATCTATGCTTGGTTTGCCAAGCAACCGTTTCTCAACGTCATCTCATCTGCCCCAGGAGGAGCCTGCACTCTAAGCCAGCTCTGTGTCTCCACAATATACCAGAATTTTTAATGTTCTTACCAAGTCCATTGATGCAGAACTAGTTCATGTTCCATACTTCAGTCTCTGTACTGATACCTACAGAATTTTATAGCCTTCCTCCTTAAGCTGAAGGTTCTCAAGTTCTTTTTCTATATGACTGGCTCTCCAGTCCTGATGTGTGTCACCTATATAAAATCTTCCAGTGGGGAATTTCCAAACCTCATCTTTTTATTTTATATGGTAGCACATCCAGTCTTCAGTACTGATGGCAGATGATGAATAGTCTCTTCTCTGTAACAGATATAGATTTCAGACATAGGATCAACGTAATCACTAATGTAAGAACAGCCAGTGGCCCTTCAGAAGTTGTTAGGTGACAAGTATGGAACATTTATTATTCATCACTGTTGGGAGCTGTGAACCCCCCCAGATCCTGAATTTCTGGTAAACCACTTGCAATGCTTGCAGCTGCTCTGAGCATGAGACCCTCAGGAGTTCCTGATGGCAGGGGAGTGGTTTCTGGTGGGTTTGGCTGGGGCGTGGCTATCAGTTAAGGATCCCTATATAAGCGGGACTGGTATACAATAAAGGGGGCATTCTTGTTTCAAGGATGACCCGCCTCTCTGTCTCTCTGTCTGTGAGTCTTTGTGTGTTTCAATCTCCAGCCCCTTGCGTGGTTCCTGAACTGTATGGCAGCACATAGAGCACAGACAGGCGTGGTGTGCTACACATCACTGAAAAAAAAAAAAAAACAGTCACAAAAGGGGATTGAAAAATGCGAAGCAACAATCTGTTAAGTATCCCATCCTTCAATATGCAATTCCTTCTGTAAGGAGTGTTCTGAGTACTTTGGTATAGACTGCATGCTTGTGCTTCCCAGAATGCATTTGTTGAAATTCTGGCTGCCCATGGCTTTAAGTACCCCAGATTTCAGTAGGTAGCTGGGTTTCAAAATTGGAAACATCTCGATGGGACCGGAACCTTGTAAAAGACAGGGGAGGGGCTCGAGAAATGAATCAGTGATTGAGTGCAGAGTGCTCTTCCAGAAGACCTGAGCTCAGTTCCCAGACCCGTATTTACAATTTAGAATCACCTGTAACTATAGCTGTGGGGGTGTGTGTCTAATACTCTCTTCTGTTCTTAAGAGGCACTTATCCTTGTTTGCATATACTGCCATACAAGACATGCACATATACAATAGTAGTATGTAGTTAGGAATTTGATATTATATATTAAACATTGTATCCCTAAATAAACATACTCTCTCTCTCTCTCTCTCACACACACACACAGACACACACACACACATGCACAATTCACTAATCAATGAAAAAAGAGTCAACAAATTTGAAAAGGAGCAAGAAGTGCTTTATTAGAGGGTTTGTGGGAAGGAAAGAGAAGGGGGAAATGATGAAACTGTACTATAATCTTTAAAAAAACAAAGAATTTTTAAAAGAAAAGCTAAATTTTCAAAAAGAGGTGAGAAAATAGAGGTCTTGATCCTGTTCTATCTTTTCTCTCTCATGTTTAATCATAAAAAAGAAGACAGTTGTCTTCACACCAGGAATATGTTACTTCCTAGAATCCAAATCTGCAGGTATATTGATATTGAACTTCCCAGCCATTAGATTTGAAGATGTAAATGTTTGATTTTAAACCACTCACACCTTTAGTTTTCTAGAGTATCCTTGAGCTTATTGTGAAGATAAGAACAGTGGTGAGCTTTTAAAGTCTCTTACCTTGGAAATGGTAGAGCTTAGGAGTATTCAAAGAGCTGAGTACATTAGCTGTGTCAGAAGTGTAGTGATCCAAAAACTTAAAAGTGATGACTACTGATGTAGGTAGTAATTACTGTCATAAAGAACAGTGACTGCACAAGTCTAAGTGTTTTAGTTATATATTTTGAAGCTAAGTGTGTCTAAGTGTCAGCATAGCCTTAAAGGTCATCTGTGGTTAGTGAGACAGGGGCTGAGTGTAGAACTAAGCGATCTTCACATACCTCGAAATGCTTGCTTTTAACATGTTAAGTCAGGAGAAAGTATGCCATTTGAGGTTAAGTAGATGGGTGGAAATTGGAAATTTTGGTGTATGAAGATAATATGATGAACAGACTAATAAAGAAACACGTGAAAGGAAATTGCCAATGGCGGTTCTCAAGATACAGCATGGGATGTGTCTATGGCTGAAATTTGAGGAAGAAAAGTTTATTTTGGTTCACAGCCCAAGAGTGCAATCCATCTTGGTGGAGGATGTGTAGCAACAGGAGCTTGGGGCAGCTGGTCCCATTACATCCATTCAGAAAACAGAGATGGATGAAGTGCTCAGTTAACATTCTCCTTTCTATGCTGTTCAGGATGTTACCCCATATAATTATACTCAAACACTTCGTGTGGTTGTTCCCACCTCAATTGATTCAATGCAGAAATTGTCAGAGACATGCCCTGGGGTTTGTTTCCATGGTAATTCTGAGTCCCATCATTCTGAGCAGAGTGTCTCTGTTTAGTTTTGTCGATATTATTAAACATGGTCTCAATCACCAGTGATTATTTTTCCCCTCACTGTATCCTAATCCCCTCTTTTGGGGCCTTTCATTTTAATTTTCACCGTAGTAAATAATTGTCTTAACCTCTAAAATTCAGTAGATTGTAAACTTATCCACAGAGGCTGTGCTGTGTTTAACTGAGCATAGCTCAGAGAGATGGATGCAGAAGCACTTCAGTGACTGTCAGCTTTATCTAACGGAATTGCATTTACCCTGAAAACATTGCTTTTCCAGTGTATATTGCAGTTGCTTACTTACAGATGAGCATGCATCATTTGTTCATGCATCTTTACATCTTTGCTTATCAATGTCATCATCTCATCATCACCATACCCCTCAGCTGTAAATTTTGATTGACTCTTACAAATGCAAGACAGCTTCAACTGAGCAAACATGCAGGCAATGCTCACATCTTTGATGCAGACAATAACTTCTGCTGAAGAACTTCATTGGCTACAACGACCAACATTAAGGGTTGCTTGGCAATGCTGACAACAGGCTTAAAATCTCAAGAGGATGTCCATCTCTACCCTCATCTTGATGTAATTTGCAAGTTTAGGCACTGTCATGCTTTTGTTTGGAAATGCATCTTACTTCTAGTTACCTTAGCAATTTTAATTGCTTTCTTCTTTACCAGCTGGCATATTGCACAATACACAGTTGATTCTCATTATTCATGGTAGTTATGTTCAATAAGTAACTGAAAATGCTGAATTAGTCAATGGCGAGCCACTGCTCCCAGTTATTTCTACCGAGTGCTTGTCACAGGATTTTTGACAATCAATGAATATATAATGCTGTGTTTGTTTCTATTCAAACGATATGTCTCGTATGTATTTTTGCCTCATTAATGTTAAACTTACTCCATTGTAGCCCCTGCCTGAGGAAATATAGCTAGCATTAGTGTGTTTTTCTCAACCCATATCACTCTTTTCTTGTGCTTGAGTCATCGCTTTAGAAATATATTTCTGTTAGGGCCTCTTCAAGTAATGTATAGGTTTGAGAATCAAGTTCACCAATGTTCTGTAAATTATTTTAGGGATCACAAAGGTGCTGGCAGTGTTGCTTCTGAAGTTATGATTTAACATGTAGATGAATGAACGGTCACGATATAATATGTGAAAAAAATATTTTCAAAAAAAGAGAAAAACAAATCTGGGACATATGTATAATGATGAAACCTGTATTTAATAATGATTGGATATCTTAGCAATTCCATCAGAGCTGAAGATAATTCATTTTATTAGTTAATTATGAAGTCAAATGTTGTTTATTAAGTTCCTCATTATTCTACCATTTGCATTTTCTATTAATGTTAAGAAAGAAACCTTTTAACAGGGCTGGAAAGACGACACAGTGGTTGAAAGAATTTAATGTTCTTACAGAGAATCCTCATCTGGAACTGAGCAGCAAAATGGTGGCTCACAACCATCTTCTAATTCCAGCTTCAGGGGACCCAACACTCTCTTTTGGTTTCTACAAGAACCAGGAATGTACATATGTTGTGCACAGACATATATGCAGACAAAACACATGCGTATAAAATACGTTTATTATAGAAAATCTTTAGTGTTGCTACATATATTTATATAGTGTGCCATAAGCTTCTAGTTTCATAGGTTCTTCTCCATAGGATGCAACTCTCCTGTGTTCTGCATTATTAGTTCACATGAAACCTAAATAAGTTCAATTTAGCATTATCTCCATCAGAAAGCTTACCCCAAACCTTATTTAACAACTTCCTTCTGGTTTAGTTCATTCTTCTATCTTGGCACTTGAAATTTAGTACGTTTTTGTCAGTTCTAGAATAATAATGCTTGTATCTATGTTTCAATATCTAGCACACTTTCTGATTTTTAAAATCAGAGACAAACTGGATGGACTAAACTGAACCAAACTAGGAAGACGGCAAGAATCAGTCATTTGTAACTTGAAGAAAAATATTTAACTCAAAAAGGTATGCAAAGAGTTATGAAAAACCAGAATCTAATACAACTAAGTGAGAAATCACACTAAGGAATAAAGTCCAGATATGACTGATTTAAGAAAGGAAAACTTCAGTGTGCACAAGTGTTAAGGAAGATACACCTCAAACTTGTCAGGTAATAAAAGTGAGATGATTCAGCAGCATAAAGCAATTATTTTAAAAGCCAACATCATGCTTGAATATATTAATAGAAGCTGCTCCAGCTTATCACAGTAATCTTGCTTCCATATTTGGCAATAATCAAGCTTTTACTGAAGTATTTATGAAAGTTGTAGAAAAATTGGATTTTATTCAAGGAAGATCAACAAAATAAAAATGAGACTATTAGAAAAGATGAAAAGGACTCTGGGACTCCATGGAGGTCAGAGGACACCAAAGAGGACCATGCATTAAAATTGTCATCCAGTTCAGACCAATACTTGGCCCAAGACTCAATAAAAAAAAGTCTTTGATTAATTAAAGTACTTAAATTAAGGCCTAAAGGACAGAGATCAGTAGTTGTACATTAGTACACTGGCCAAAACTGCTTGAGATAAATTAAAGTTCTAGAAATACATTAGCGATGATTTAAAAGAGAGCGTCCTGAGCCTTGCGAATTGTAAAATACTGGAACAGAATTCAGTGGTAGAACATGAAGTGTCCTGCATCCATATTTATTTGAGCCAACTAGATAGGAAACTGCTTTGAGTTGTTCAATCCAGCCTAGCCACGGGGTGGGAGGGGGCTCTGTTGCTTGCCTTTCTCGGCTTCCCAACCAGATTTGCAACGCTTATTGATGTGTAACGCCATTAATATTCCTTCATCTAGGCATTAACTATAGTTTTATTTATGTATTTAATCTGTGCACAATGTGGTTATAATCATATTTCTAAATTTTGCTTCCACATGAAAAACAAAAGCTTGTCCATTTGGATGTTTCATGAGATTTTCTCCTGATAAAGAATTTGAACTAAGCTAAAAAAAAAGAATGAACTAGATGTTGAATTGATTCTTTTGCTTTCACAAACAGTAACAATGACAGTTTTATAAGATTTATTATCAACCTAAATCCCAAGCCTTAGAATAAGATTTTAAATGTTTTATATCATGTGTCTCTTTTATGTTTTTTTTTTCCCAAATTCTCCAAACAGTAGTTGCTGTTGTCATTTCTTTCATAGATGCACAACATTGCTACTTGCATGTTCCCAGGGAGAGAAAGAATGGGAATTCGGAACATTTCTTTTCACTCACAGATTTTAAATTACCATTCGATTGCATTCATGCAGCCGTGCATGTTTCATAACGTATTTATTGATGGGCCTATCAAACATCACGCCTTTTTAAAGTGGTGGGGCCCAGGCTGAGTTTCATGGGGAACAAATATGATATGAAACCATGCTTACAGGAAGCCTGTTGGGGAGGTCTCTTAGGGAAAAGAATTTGAGGAAAAATAAAAGCAGCAGAGGTGAGCACAGGGAGGAACTGAATTATGCTCAGCAGCAGAAGAGAAAAGCTCATCAGCCTGTGTCCGAAGGGGACATCTGAAGGGCACAGTGGCTTTTCAGAGTTGTGCCAAACTGTGGCAGTGTCAACTGGTATAGGGCAAAGGAATTAACTTGGTGAGACCCATGCCGTCATTGTTTTTTTAAAAGATTCAACAGTGGGCCACATTTTCAATCCATCAATACACACAAGTGTGCGAGTACCTACCCTCATACTGATTTAAAGGTGAAGGCATAGGAGAAGCTATTCAAATTTATCTTTTTACGGCAGTACAAGATGATACACAGAAGGAGAAAAATGTAAAGAAAAGGGAGTTCCAAGCTTAATGGTTAGGTGTGGGGCAATTTAGGTAAAGCTTCACTGAGGAGATGACTTTTACCCAAACATCTGTTATAGATGAGAAGACCTTACAGGTGACTTTATTATGAAGAAAACAGATGCACAAAAACCTCTAAGAACATTCATAGACTGAGACATGGCAGGGAGCTGGCAAGTGTGACTAGATCATAGCCTGCAGAGGACAAAATGGTAAGATACAGAAGTCAGAGACATAATCAGAGATGGGAACCCAGAGGCTGCATGGGCTCTGGAACACTTTAAGGATTTTGACATTTCTTCTGAATGAGTTAGGAATTGGAGAGTTTTGAGAAGAGGCGTGAATGAGCTGACAAACGTTCCCTCTTCTGTGCTAAGAACAGACTGGAGGGACACAAAAGGCAAATATAAGATAAGGGTTAAATTACCCAAACTGTCCAGGCGGCATTGAGATAAGTAGTTAAGCTGCATCCGCTGGAGAGTAGAGGCAGCAGAACTTGCTGGCCAAACCATATAATTTACTTTTAAATCATTTCCTATTACAGTTTAGGCAAAGCATTACATTTCCCAGAACGTTGGTACAATTTCCTTAATTTAAGGACTCAACCTACATTCTACTGAGTAGGCTGTGAAGATTAAATGGGCAGCATACGTGATGTGTAGACAGAAGGATGCCTAGCAAACACTATTTGGCTCCGATCCATTGCCTTCAACCTTTTTCAATATGCCTTTATTCTTTTTATTCTTCACGTATTTGAAGAACACATACTCTTACTGTATGTGTCACTCATGGCCTATAGGCTGAATACATCCCAGGAAAGGTACAAAGGAGCCCAACACATTAGTAAGTGACAATGTCCTGTCCAAAGGTACCTCTGCAAGTCAAACGCAAACACGACAAATGAAATTAATTTTGTTTTAAATGAGAAGATACAATAGCATTAATTAATTAAAATGATTTATGTGAAAGTTTATCAAAAGCTAAGGAAAACATCCCTTGGCTTTACTTTTAATTTGATGTAGGTTTAAATGCAGAAAGAGGCTCCTTACTTGTTGGATTTTGAATCCTTCCAGATATGTTATGAGAACAGAAACTTGCCATGGTGGTTTTTGAAAATGTGATCTCTGAATTTTAAAGGTTTATTTCAAAGAAACATATGCTCTCCCAGCTGCCTATGTCTAATAAAGCATCCACTGACAGAAGGGAATAAAAAGAAATGGAATATAACATTTCAGCATTGCCTCACACACACTGAGGACTTTGCCATCTGAATGCAGTTGAATATGGTTAACATGCGAGGTGGGAATCATGGGAAAACGGAAGTCCTTTCAATGCATACAGGATGCCTGACTTCCAAATGCAATGCTATTTACAACACATAAGGTGCAAGCCAGGATTATTAAAGTAAAACAAACAGTGAGTTGCTTCAGTTATGGATAAAGTTCTTACAAAAACAATCTTATCGATACTTTATCCACAGTATTTTGTACAAGAGCTTTTACCTGTTCAAGGACAGAACTGAAAGTATATCAGCAGTTTGTCCTGTTGTGCATGTGAATCTTTTTATCTTAGGTCACAGTGGTCAAAAGTAGTGAACAGGGAGTAAAGCATTATACTTACTAATAACCAAATGCTATGCTTTCAACTGGGTCAATGACAAAGGATCTCTATTCATACAACAGCTGGTATTTATTAATTGTATGATTTGCCTTTCAAGGCCACTGTGGTTTTGGATGCAGATAATCCTAATCTTACTTTGCTATAAATATGGCAATGTTGACAGGACTGTTGGAATGGAACAAGGATGCTGCCACCCTGTCTTGTCTTTCTAAAGACTCTTCCCTCAACAGGAAATGTTGCAGTGAGAACATTTAAACTCTAGAAAACTTTACTAAATGTCCCTTTCAGAACCCTCTGCAGAGTTAACTGAGCATACAGATTCCTTTGCCATATGCAAATCCTCCCACCTTCGGGGTACTGCCAAGAAATCTCACTTAAGAGCTTTGAATGCAATTTTTTTTTAAAAAAAAGACAGTTCAAAAGCCACAGACCATACATGTGAGAAAACCAAAACAAATCGTTCTATTTGGTTGCTTCTTGCTTTGCTCACATGTAAAGTATGTAGAATTATATTTCTACCATTAGGTCACATTGTGAAGATCATATTAGAAAAACTTAGACGAAATTAATACAGTGTTTTGAATCATTAATTTTGGCCCAGCATTTGTACTTTTCTGGGGTATTTCAGAAGAGATAAGGAAATATTTTCAAGAAAGTTATCCAGTGATATATCATGAAGTTCAGACATGTTACTCATAACAGTAAAGAAAAAAAAACATGAAAAATAAATGAGTAATGAGTTTGAGACTTTCAGTAAAATTAAAGAATAACGTTTATTGAATTTACATTGCCCAGTTTTCAGTTTACAGAATGGAACTGTGTGTGTGTAAGGGGGGGGTATGTGTGTGTACATATGGATACTTATCCATTCATGTGTATACAAGTACATATTTATGATTTTTGGACTCTGATAATACTATTAAAGTCATAAAATCCACTCCAAAACTATGATGTAGTTGCCACCAGACAATTTTATGTGTGGCAATTTAATCTTCAAAAGGAAATAACTATCACATTTCTATATCCAATGAACCCATTTCTCTTTACTACAAATTTATTTTTCTTATAAGAGATAGAAAAAAAAACTAAACTAAAGGGGAAAAAAAGAATCTGGTTACAGAGTTTACATTGGACGATGTATTTGTTTAAGGCAGTGCTTCTGAACCTGTGGGTCATGACCCCTCCGGGTTATCAAATGACCCTTCACAAGTGTTGCATATCAGATCTCCTGCATATTAGATATTTACATCACAGTTCATAACGGCAGCTAAATTACAATTATGAAGGAGCAAGGAAAATAATTTGATGGTTGAGGGTCACCACAGCATGAGGAACTGTGTTAAAGGTTCTCAGCATTAAGAAGGTTGAGAACCACTGGTCTAAGGGATCCTTGATATAGAAAGGCCCAAGATATGATCTCAGAATCACTGGTGAAAACTGAAGAGCAATGGGCTAGGGCCCAAGGGGCCTGTGATGTCAGCACACTCTGGGTGGTCAGCACAGTGAAGAGGATGAAAGCACTTGAATGAAAATATTAGAGGTGGGCAGTGAACAGCGGGCTGATGGGTGAAAAGAAGTTAAGGGAACCAGCATGGCATAGAGCTCGTTTACATGAGGGTTGGAGGAATGATTTAAAGGCAGGCATCATAAATCCAGCGTACATAGGAAGCTCTCAAGACGGTCAGTGTTTCTGAGGAGCATCTTATCCAGGAATACAGAGAGCTGAGCAAAGTAAAGACAGAGAATTCGGGAGAAGCATCTTGAAAGGGGCTAGCCCGGCTTCAGCCTGTTCTTGATACCCTTAAACATTGCCTCCTTAGACACAGCCTCATTCTCCTGGACTGGACTCTAGACTCGGGGGCTCATATTCTGTGAACCTTCTCTTGAAATTCCTGACAATATTATCTTTGATTTTGTGTTGGAAGTGACACCTGGTCAAACGGTGGAGAATGTGCTAGGACATCAGAACTTGCCTCTTATGCCTTCTCGCCTCTATTGCTTGCCAGAGCCTCTCAGTTCGTGTGTGTGTGTGTGTGTGCGTGTGTGTGTGTGTGTGTGTGTGTGTGTGTGTGTGTGTGTATGTATGTGCTTTATCTCTGTGTATATGCTTTCTCCCTTTCCTCTCTCTCTCTCTCTCTCTCTCTCTCTCTCTCTCTCTCTCTCTGTCTCTCTCTCTCTGTCTCTCTCTCTCTTTGTCTCTCTCTCTTGTGCATGTGGTGGGGAGGTGGGGATAGCGGGCAGCTGGAGTTGTGGGCCAGACACAGAATTCTGGGATGTTTGCATTTGCCTGTCTATGTTCATTTCCGTTCACATGGAAACAAGGCATTCATCATTTTCTCTTAATCATGAGATAAATTACAGAAGAAATGAAAAGCTTTCCCCCTACTCTTGTATGTCATGAATAATTAAAACCTAAAGATCAGAAAAGCTTTTAAACTGGGATGAATGACCTTAGTTTCTTTTAAGGTTTATCTAGAAAATAGAGGCTGTGCTTCTTGCTTTCTGGATGCTCAGTATTTAACGTATGTTTAGTCTCCTTGCAAATAACTATAAAAACACTGTGACTTTAATTCAAATTTGCCCCACCCCATGAAGGATTATAGGATTCATCAAAGCACTATTTACCAAGTTTAGGAGAAGCTACAGCCATCTTCCTCTTGGCGGACTCCACATCTCTTAAAAGGTTAAAGCCTCAGGTGGAACAGTGGAGAATTGAAAAACAAGGCAAAAATAACGAGGTGAAGTAGCAATGCAAAGGAAGACAAGGTGAGACCTGTAAATATTGAGTATGTTGGGTGTCTTAGTAGAATCTCATTGAACAGGGAGGACACTCAGAAGGAAAGCAATATCTTACTTTTCTAAATTTTATGCAGGTTTTTATTCCACATCACCTCCACTTCTAAGTGGTTTGACTGTTTTATATACTTTTTTTTTTCCTTTCAATGCACCATGGAAAGATAGAAAACGTAAGCAGGCTCAGCCAGACCAAAGTAGGGGTCTCTCCTCATTCAGCTGAAATTGAGCACATGAAAGAAAGTCACAAAAGAGCAGTAGAGGACCTGGTAGATGGTTCAGGAGCTAAATGTGCTTGCTGACATGATGGTAGTTCCATCCCCTAAGCACACACACTTAGTGGAGGGAAAGAACCTACAAACTGTGCTCTCACCACTACCCACAAACCCCTCTCTCACCCCTCTTTCTCTCTGTCTGTCTCTGTATCTCTCTGTCTCTCCATCTTTCTCCCTCTCTCTCTCTCTCACACACACACACACAATAAATGCAATAAAATGCTTTTAAAGACTGACAGAGGCCAGTATGAGAAATCCACTGCCAATCCAAAGGGCCTAATAAACATTGCAAGATTTATAAAAAGATCCATGGCATTGAGCCCAGAAACTAACATTCAAGTATAATTTTCACAGCCTTTTCCACCATTAACCAAAATCTCAGTATAAATGCTATTGAAATATCTTTTCTTATATTTAATATTTAAGGTTTTAGAGTAACACATGTCTTGACGGTTTCAGAAAAATCAAGAAAAAATTTCAAAATCATATTGCTCATATTGTGTCTCAAAATTGTACCCCCTCCTCAAGACGTAAGGACAGTAGTTAGTGTAAGGTTTTTTTGTGTTGACTCTAGCTCAAGTCATAGCAGGAAAGAAAAGCAGTGATTGTATGTGGCTGTATAGCTTCTTGGAAAAGATCGCCATCTAGGGGAAATTGACGAAACCAACGCTACATCTGCAATGCACCACCTGCTGCTTAATTGCAATGACACACATAAAAAAAATAGGAATTGAATACCACATTGCAATAAGTGGGTTGACCCTTCTCAATAGCACAGAATACCTATAGGGTCTAGAAAGCATGTGTGCACCGTTTTGTGTCTATTCTTATCATTAGGCCTGCACATAGCTTTTGTTTACACACTAGGAATTGCTTTCTCATGTCTTCTTCTATATCAAGCAAAGCAATTTAAATTGATATTTTTAGAAAGTAAGTGTATATTGTTACGAGAATAAACGTTGTGTTTAGGGCGAATTTTGTGATTTAAAAGCATCAAAGGATATTGATCAATACCTTCAGACCAATTGAAAGGTCTGAAGCTGCCAATGTATTAAACAAATCTGTGTGAATGAAACCTTAATAATGAATAACCTTAAAGTTATTTCTTCTTTAAACTGAGTGTGTCTATGAATTGTTTAAGGCATTTAATCACTGTTTCAGAGAAACTTGAAATTTTTGAATGCATATTAAACACAACATATCATTCATGTACTAATATTAACATGATTCTTACAAATAAAAGATATTGAAAGAAAGCAGCAAAGGAGCAGAGAAGTTTAAATAGTGGCTTGCCAGCTAAAGCTTGAATGTCCTGTTTGAAAATGGTACTAATATCAAAACTTGACTTCTTTCTACAAGATCCAAAGTTGATGCTGTGTTAAAAATCACAGAATTTTTAGGTGAGCGTTGCTGGTAGTTGATCGTAGATTTTCATTTCTGTGTTATGTGTCTGTATGCACACTCAGCCTGTGATTGCCTAGTCATATGAGTGTAGCATGCCTATGTGAATGTGGATGACAGGAGTTGGCACCTTGTGTTTTCTTTAGTTATTCTTCATGACAGTTTACAAGACAAAATACCTTGCTGATCCTGGAACTCACTAACTCAGCAAAGACTAGCTGGCCAGGGAGGTCCAAGGATCGCTGTATCTGCACACCCAACCCTGAGGTTCTGACTACCCACCGTGTGTGGTTTTTACATAGAAACTGGGATTTGAACTCAGCTCCCCATGCTTGTACCATAAGCACTATATGGCCTGAGCCATCTCCACCATCCATGGATTATGAAGTTTCATCAGTTCAAGAATTATAGAGTTTATAACACAGTTATATTACACTTGGGCATACACCACAGGACTTTATAACCCACTGCTTAGATATTGACACTTCCAAGTTCTTTATGGCTTTGTTCATAACAACTAGGAGAAGGAATTAACTAAGATGCCCCTCAACGGATGAATAAATTGCCTATCAGCAATGAATAGATAAGAAAAATGCTGTGCTTGTACACAATGGAATATTAAATGTAAAAATATATGGAGTGCAGTTCAGTGATAGATCTTAACAAAATTTTAATGAGTACCGTCACTCAGGTCCCTGAACACATACATTTCACGGTTTCTCTCATATATGGATCATAGCTTCAAATCTATTATATATTTGAAATAAAGTACATGTTGAAGCCAGGAAACCAGAAATAGACCACCATGGGTATGGAGATAATCATTAGGGAGGAAGAGATAGGAAATTTGAATAAAATGAAAGAGAAGTGGAGTACTGGGTCCAAAAAAATTCAAACATGGTGGAGATGAGAAATGAAGGGGTTGGGAAGGCTTTGCTGAAATAAGAGAGGCATGTAGAGTGGTATGGAATCTATTATCTTCTAACCCATGGAGAAAAACTAATTAGGGGGCATTGTTAGAAGATAGATGGCATAAAAGGAAAAAGGAGGGGGTACATCTGTGTTAAAGGTTTCAGAGGGATAGGGTAACTCAGAGGAAAAGAGGGTAAGGATGGGTTAGTCTAAACTAGGTATAAACGAAGAAATCTTACAGCAATCTATTAATTTTATAATCTAACAAAAATATTAGATACAAGAATTGGAACAGAATATCCTGTAAGGGTAGACAGAGGTGCTTCCAGAAAACATAGGAAATTATATGAAAACCTCAAAGCTAGACACAGGATACCTCCCTACAAATCGGTTCTATGGGTACCCAGAGTCACGCAAACAGTACAGGCAAATGTTTGCCTACCATAACTGTGCGATAAGACCCTAATACTGAAAATACCACTGAGTTTGGATGCAGGTCAGAAATTAGCCTCAAGTTGGACAGAAAACACTTTCACTGACAGCTAACTTACATAATGACAGAAGGCACTGTATGGCCCTGCTTGAGAAGAAAAAAATCTCAAATAGTGTTGCCCAACGCTTGGCCCTACCTGCTCCAGTACTGACCCTATGGGCAAGATGCACCCACTGGTGCAAGCATAGCATTGGTTATGGTGTTAATAACTCTTTTCCGTTGGGCTATGAGACCTATTTCACAGGAAGGATTTCATGCCTGGTTCTACAATCCTGATCAAAAGCCCAAGAATGCAGAATGAATTATAAAAACTCAGAGACAGAAATTGGGGTTCAAACTGAAAACTAGAAAAGCGAAGCAGCTAAGACACTCGAGAAGTCTTACTTCTCCCAAGACTGGGCAACTGTAAACTAAGCAGACTAGGCCTCTCTCTCCTCCCATTTTATAATCCCTCTAGTGCTGGGATTAAAGGTATGTGACTCTTTAGGACTGAGAATAAGGTGCGAGCCACCACCACCTGGATGTTTTCTACATTGTTCTTGTGTAGCCCCGGGTGGTCTTGAACTCAAAGGTCCATTTGTCTCTCGAATCCTGGGATTAAAGGTGTGTGCCACCATTGCCTGACCTCTAGTGACTTTAGCTTTGCGTCTGGTTTTCAGGCAAGAAATACAAATATACCATTACAACTAGGCAGGTCACAGACCCTAGTGGGGAGTCTGCCTTTGATGTTTTTGTTAAGGGGTCATGCTGTCAAATTTCCTTCTTTCTGTCCATAGATTTGCGTGACATTCAACTTCGATTAGAGAAGCTTCTTAATTTGGTGGTAGTGGTTGGTACAAGGACTAATAAGCAGTCAAAGTACTAAGTATAAGTAACCACGAGGCTCAGGGAACATTTCAGAAGGCAGAAAAAGGTTGTGGAAATGCTGACCTCTGGACATGACATAGTTGTTGAACACATCAGTTCATAGAAGCTATGATTATCTGCACAAGGTCAAGCCAGGTAAAATTCCAAATTGAGTGCATAGTGAGAGGTCTCCAAAGCCCTACTCTTTGCAGAGGAACTTTGGGCAGTCGTTGGCACCCATGGGGAGGAAAATCGTACTTCTTCAAGCATGTGGGTGTTGATAAGCCCATACCTTGTGAAGGGCCGCACTACCACACACACCTGAGAAACACTAATTGAATTCATACTTAATAACGAACAAATGGACGAGAAGTTTGGAGGGGGTCAGACTGTTGTCTCCTATGGGAAATTGGAAGTGAGTAGCAGTAGATGGTTATGAAAAATACTTCATACAATTGTATGGCCTTTTAAAAGAAAAAAATAAAAACAGTGTTTTTTAAAAAGGAATTGGGCTTATTTTTTCTAAGGCCTTTACCCCATCGTTTGTCAGAATCTTTTATGAACAAATGTATTGTGTCTTCTTTCATTTATATGTTTACAAAACTCCGGCTAATAGATACCTTGTGATGGGTAGATATTAATGTATTAATGTTCAGAGTATTATTATAGAATTGTGGGGTAGACAAAAGTCTAAAGAGAGGAAAGCAAAGTTGCGAGGGTTATGACATGAGACATACTCATTCTCATTTGGTCACATTCCCTACTGTGAGGTCACCACATCCTGCCCAGAGATTTTCCCTACTAAGTAGATGGTAAGCACATGACGCAGAGCCTATTACTTATCAATTCAGCCATTTATGGGGTGCTCTTTGGCCTGTGTTCTGCATGATTACTGTTCATATAACTATTGGTAAAATGTTTTGAACATAATCCTGGCTAATCCATAAATTATAAACTAATTCCTATCATTTAGGAGAGATATGTTGCATAATGTGCAAGCTAATTAACACATAGGTCCCCAAGTTAACTGTGACCTTTGTTTTAAGTATTTATTTACAAAATATATAACCTTATAAAAATATAGTCTTCCTACACAATGAAAGATATTTAAGAAATGGACCTAGTGCAGAAGACTATAATTCCAATAAGATATTAATTACTCTGAGTATCTTTCTGGTAATTGTTGCTACCTTAGTATTTTCCATAGCCAACCAAGAGGTGATGATAGACCAATGGTAAGCATTTGCTTATTAAATTACATATACATATGTGAATACATACACACATGCTCAAAAGTGCTGTATACGCATATAATTTTAGGGAATGGTGATTGAGTTATGGAAAAGAAAACATGATTGGATAAATGAAGATGAATTTATAGACTTCAATTGGTAATTAGTAGGTCTAGGAAGCACCGGTTACCTCCAGTGTGCAAGATACAAGAAAATGCAGCACATTAAATTTTAAATTTTAATGCTTTCCACTGTAATTTCTGATTCTTTCCGCAGGCCAAACGTTTTTCAATTGATACACTTTGACTTTTCCTCATGCTCTGTCTTTTATGTTCTTCTGAAAATACAATGTTTACTTTTTATGTTGGATTTTATTTTTTTTCTAGAGAGTCCCATGACTCCTTTCACCTGGGAGCCAGAAAGTCTCCATTTTCATCCACTTTCATTAGTGATAGTTAATTTTGAGAATTAAGGACTTCTCAATTAGAATGATCGTTCTACTTTCATATTAGAAGAAAGAGGCCATGATAACTCTCTTAATGATGTGCCAGCACAATTTGGCGCTCTGCTTTTTTCTCTCTCTCTCTTTAAAATATCTCATCCTATAAATAATTTATCATAAAACCCTTGGACTTCAAAACAGAGACTCAGCACTTTGCAAAGACAGCATTGCAATACGCAGTATGACTAAATACTCACGGCTTTGAATATTGAATAAAAATTGCGTCCTTGAATAATCTGAAGTGACTGTAACATTTATTCACGTCCTCTCCAGTTCAGAGTGCAGCTAATGATGCTAGCAAACAGAGCACTGGCTTCCAATCTGACGTACAGTAACCATCCAGCCAAGGCCAAATCTTTTAGTGGTTTCTAACTCCGGCCTTTTTTATTAGTGAATTCAGAATGTATAAGTAGTGTCAAGTTTCACCCAAGTTAAGAGTTTGATAAAGATAACATAGAATAAAGTAAGTGTTGATTGCTTGAAAGTTTTATTCCAGGCACTTTAACATCAAAATGTCTTTTTGTATGCATTCTGGGATGGAATGTTGCTCCGAGCATCTTCAAAGAGGGCCATTTTCCTGATGATTCCGTGATCATTGGTCACCAAGATTGTGGAGCCAAGAATTTGCTCCTTATATTTACAAATGTTATTTTTATTTCCTGTAAAAAAAATCTGTTTATTTACAAGGACCATACTAAGACAGGAGGCTTCGGAATGGCAGAAATGTGGTTGGCACCCCCACCTACATTTCCCTGTGCTACCTTAACCAAGTGGATTTAGTTTCCACTGGAAGAAGTCATTATTGGTCCTCTGTTAGAACTAGTTAATGGCCACCATTTGTTTCATATATTTCTTTTAGTTTCTCTATGCTCCATAAACATTGACAACATTACAGGATTCTACACTGGAGATAGATGATCCACTTTCTGCCCTATAGATTTTACGAGAAGGAATAGAATCACAGACAACTGACTATGGCTCACAAAGTATCCATGAAGTGGAATATGGAGATCATGGAGAGGTAGTGTCTGCTCTTCCAAGGGACTCCAGGCTTAAAGGCATTACTAAGAATGATGTAGGCCCACAGACTGCATTTCAGGCACATGTGTGTTCTCCCCTTACTATCTAAACAGCTGCAAAGAACTGAATCTAGGGCCGTTATAAAGATATCAGTTACGATCAGTTTGTCTGACCAGCAACAGACCAGTAGTTTGTTTCTTCCCTTAGTAAGCTGCTCTAGTTAGTGACTGGCTCCATCAATGATTTAAATGATGTTCAGGTCCTATGTGTTGCTGGCACACATCTTTCTCTTTCTTAAAAGCAAACCAAAGAAGGAATGCATACTGTTACTCTTAATTCTTAAGATCAAGGTATTAAACATTATTTAGCTTAGGAACTTGGATTTCATATCTAAACATATAAACCACAAATTTGTTAATTGTCCTCCTTACTGGCACCATTAAAACAAAATAAATACACTGTCAGTGAAAAACATGATAACTAGTGGCCTGCGTGTCAAAAGAGATTCAACAGATTCACTTTGAGAATGCTTTAGATAAAATATAAGGAGATAATGTTATTGTAACTGCATAAAAGCCTGTACAGAAATGTAAAATACACAAACCTAAAGATTTTTCAAAGCATCTATCTTTCTTTCCTATATTTTAGTCTTCTGGATCAAAAAAAACCCAGGTCACATAGCAATAAATTTAAATTAATATATAATTATAGTGCATTTTGCCACCAACACAATCATGTTATTTTATGTGTATTAATATGCTATGTGTTTCTTTTTTTCCTGAATGAGATGTTTATTAATTAAAATTAAATTAGGAGATCCACAATTATCAGAAGCTTAAGGTGTGACAATTTCTTTTCATACCCATGTATGTGTTGCCAGTTCATGCCGACTGACACATAGAGCTACATCTGTGCTGTATCTTTCAAAAATGCTCCTACAAGTGGCACGGCTGTCTCCTACGGGTCACGTGCATCATGGCCACTAGGTGGCAGATGTATATCGAGCTAGGGAATTGAAGTTTTTCAGCGCATACAAGACATAGCCGTTAAGAAAAAGAGTCAGTTTCATTAACAGGGTTTTCAGTTTAAATATCTGTGCAGAAAGTAGTTTGGAACCACATAATATTTTAAAGGAGAGGGAAAAGCCTTACATTTTACTTACTTTTAAAAACGAGAATACGGACTTTGGAAAAAGCGGTGGGACATAAAGCCAGAGCAGAGAAACCGTTTGACTTCATCTTAACTGCAGTTTGGTAGTGCCATTATGATCTCCAAGTCCAAGGAGATCCTACCATTAATAAGAAGTTAACAAAATACAAAACCCCTGACTGCATTTGGAGCATTGAATTTCTGACTTTGGTGGTAGTGTTTAGTTACGGTAAATGTTAAAGAATATGAGGTAATTGAAGCATTTTGAGAAACAGCAAATTATATAGGCAAACATTTTAAACTAATAGGATTAAAATACACATGAAACATATAAATATATCTATAGGTGAGAATTCTCCATCATAAATACATGTGAGACTGTCAGAGCATGTCCACATCAATAGTACTACTAGCTCCATACATGCCATTTAATGTCTGAAGCATGTAAAAAGAAATATAAAACTTAATTCTTACATGTTATAAATGTATTCACATTAACTATACCGAGATATTCAATATCTCCAATCGAATTTGAACAGATTTAAAAAATAAAAATGTATTATAGCAAGCATCCAGCTTGTGTTACAGCTTTTCCTACTGATTCTCTTCTTACAATGATTTTTAAAACAGCAATGTTGAATGGATATAGTATTAACTCAGTGTGAGGAGGCAATATAAAGCTATTCAGCATTCAAATCATGAGCCATGTCTGTTGTAGCCTGGAATCATCAGTGTCTTAAATCTGGAAAAATATGTTTTAAAGCAATGTCAAAGAAAAAAATTTCAGAATAGAGATACCTAGCAGGATGACCTATGGGAACACATGTACAAGAATCAGTGGTACAGATAATTTGTGGGCTGTCTGTAAAATTTATTTTAAATACCTCACAACTTTATCTTATTTAAAATATATTACATTTTCTGTATTTTCCTGTAGAGAAAATTTGGGGCAAATTGGTGTACAAAGGCTCATCCAATTTATTTTTTGTATGTTTGTGGTATTGTGTCTGTGTGTGTGTCAAAGAGACAGAGAGAGTTCTTCATTTTTTGGTTTGTTTGAGACGAGCTATCTTGCCTCTGAATGTAGAGCACATCAGTAACTGGCTAGGTGGCCAGTGACCTCCAGGCGTCTACTTGTACCTATCTACAGATAGGTGCATCTCCAGCTCTCCAGGCTTGGGGATTCAGATGCATACCTGTCTGTAGACAGAGACCGCACTTTCATTTTTCAGTCACCCAGACCTGAATTACCACACAGAAACTATATTAATTACACCACTGTTTGGCCAATGGCTGAGGCATATTCCTAGCCAGATCTTACATCTTAAATTAACCCGTTTTTATTACTCTATATATTGCCATGAAGCTGTGACTTACCTGTAATGTTCTGGCACCTTCTTCTTTGGTGGCTACATGGCATCTCTTTGACTCCACCGATTGTCTCTATATATCTCCGTTCAGATTTCCCACCTGGCTTTATTCTGATAAGCCATTGGCCAAAACAACTTTATTAATCAACCAGTAAACCCTACACATATATAGAAAGACATTCCACATTATCTATCCACTCAGCTTTTTATATAAATACTGGGGATCTGAACTTGGGTCTTCATGTCTGTGAGCAGGTACTTTACTGACTGAGTCATGTCCACCATCCCTGAGAGTTCTCATTGCTGGAACTATGACTATGCATTTAAACATGTTAGACATACCTCTGCAAGTGTCCTTCACACGGGAAATATCCAGGCATGATTTACATAAAGCAAGGTGAAAGAGGCTTGAACCTATGACTTTTCAACACAAACATCTATAATCCTTTGATTCAGGGTCACTTATTGTGTAAAAATTTACAGTCCCAAGTGAGTAATTGGAAAGCAGAGTGACAAACACATTCACGGTCTGCACACGAGATCAGCTTCTCATTTGAAGGGAGACTCACTCATGGAGATAACCATCTACCATGGAGAAATGGCCCTTTCTCATTACTGAAAAGCTCTAGAGGAGACAAATTGATAAGAAATCAGAGCTAGTGCTCATAGCTATGGAAGAGTGCTGCCCCATAACATTCTGCAGCTCTTTACCTCCTGCAGGTCAGAACGTCTGCTTGGACAATCTTCTCAATGTGCAGTCTTCCTGTTGGAGGACATCTGCTCTGTGCCTCTGTTCAGGCATGTAGCTGTATATGGTGATTTTTCAAAAAGTAATTAATGTCTACTTGCTAAATATTGAGTATATTTTGAAGTAAAAAGATGAGTTCCCAGAAAAAAATTTAAGTATAGCTTGTTTCAGCAATAAATTTGCCTCAAATCCTTCTTCTTTCTCCCCATAATGAAACAATTATAACTATCTCTACACCAATGTGAATTCAAATAGAGAAATATATTCCAACTTTTTTCTTGTGTCCTAATGATTCCAAAAAGATCACCATTAATCATGCTTAACTGTATGAAAAGATTATACTCTAGTGACACTGACCTCTGTCTAATAGCCTGGAGAGAATCAACCTTGCACATGACATAAAACTTTTAAGTATACTAACAGAAGGTAGGAATGTAGGTACATTTCTTAGGTGTCTATTTTTTGTTGGTCTCTTACTGAAGAGACTGTTTTGTTACTCAGAATTCAGCTCAAACTTAGGTTGTTCCTAAATTGTTTAATTTACCTTCTCCATATTTTCCTCCTTTCCTTCCTTTCTTCTGTTTTGGATAAAGTTATAAATTGGCTACAGGGAAGTATAGTCAAGTAAGAAAGCATACCTGAAATTTTGATCTAAAATTAGACAACTAGAAACAATTTCTTCATTTGATTTTTCCTTTATATGTAACTGGTAAGTAAAATATTAGTTGTGAGGGTGGTTATAAGCTTAAAATGAATGATGTTTGCCGAAGATCTCATATATGCTCAAATGGTATTTTTGAAATATGAGTTGTATGTTTTTATAGTCTTATACTGTATACTGATATTACTCAGAATTGTCATTGTTTTTTATCTATAATTAAATTTTAAAAGTGTAGCACAAACAGAATTTTTACCTATTAACTTACAAATGATGTTGTTACATTGCAAACTTACAACATTACCTATAAATTCATGAGTACTTTAAGTGAAAGTTTGCTACAGTTATTAATGAGATGTAATAAAATTAACTACTTTACTTGGGTATTTTCTACCAAATATATATATACATATATATTTATACTTAAACCTTTATATATAAGCAAATGCAAATACTGTATACATATATACTGGTAATTTGTTCAATTGTGTTCATATAACTGACATAAAGCATTTAACAAGTATTAGCTGAAATGCCTCATTCAAATATCATATTAGTTTTACAAAGTAATGTATCTAATATCTCATGTTTATATAGAGCATAATAGATAAATCTTAGCACCTGCTATCAAAGTACTATGTCAACCCTAATAATAGAGGAGGAGGAGAAAAGAAAAGAATGAGTTTCCTTGACACATGTTTTCTTTTCTTCCAGTATTCCTTACCTCCAAACATAAACATTGGGTCTACTTTGAGCTTCACTGATGCTTAAGTCTACTGAACTGTCCTTAAGTTGCCAAAAGCTGTGTGGAGTCCCTGAATGGATGGTAAGTAGTAGGTACAACAATCATGCTAAGCGAACTCAACACACTTCATTGCGTGATAGAGTGAGGTGACCTGGTCTATGAAATGTATAATGGTGTACTGTGTTGCTGGTCACCCCAGTTCTCGACACAATTTTATTTTTTCGTATTAACCTATAGGATCATCACTGTGTCTGGTTCTAAAACAAGTTTAGGTTGGGAATCATCAGTGAGTAGTTTTTCTTTGTTTTGCTCATGTCTTTCAAAAGATACAGATAAGCACAGAGATTAAGTAGATATTGACCAGGGAGGAGAGTAGAGAAAAATGTAGAGCTCAATAAAAATCAATAAAAAGAAAGGAAAAAACAGTAGAAGTAGATAATGACTTCTGCCTACCTCTTTGGCTTCTTATTGGCTGCTTCTTCCTCCAGTCTCTATTCCTTAGGTCAATCCTCAGATCTTCAATGTCACAAAGCTTCTCCCAGATGCTGGCCATCTTAGGCTCCAATCTCCCCACCCCCAAACACATAGCAAATATCTCAGCCTCACTCTAATGTTTCCTTAGGATTTGAGCTTTCATAGTCTTCCTTCAGATAAGTGTTTTGGTGGATCATCATTGTGCCATTATTTTTCACATTGTTTAGTGAACCATAGTAAATTTTAATAGTTCAGTAACTGTTGACAGTCCCTAGATTAGAATGTAAACTCCTAAATAATCACTTATATCCCTGTGATAGTTGAATAAGAATTCCTCCCCTCCCTGTAGGCTCATATATTTAAATACTCAGCCACTAGTGAGTGGCACTATTGGAAAGGATTAGAAGGATTAGATGTTGCCTTGTTGGAGGAAGTGTTTCAATGGAGGTGGGTTTTGAAGTCTCAAAAATCAATGGTAGTCCGAGGTGCTCTCTCTCTCTTCTCCTCATCTTCTTCCCCCCTCCCTCTTTCTCTACCTGTGGATCAGGATGCAGGTCTCAAGTCTTCCCTAGCATGTTCCCCTGCCATGCCTTCTGCCTTGCTCCCTGTCATGATGATAATGGACTAAGCCTCTGAAACTGTTAAGAAAGCCCCAAATTAAATGACTTGGTCATGGAGCCTCTTCATAGCGGTAGGACAGAGACTAGGACAATCTGTAGTAGTGATCTAAAAGGAAAAGCTTTGGAGGCATTTAATGTGCTGAATTTAATTTTTTTAGAAGCTACAAAGTTAGGAAGATGTTAAGACGGTGTGTCAGGAAACCAAGGGAGATAATTGAGTGGCGTGGATATGATTCTAATGCATTGCATACATGGATAAAATTCACAAATAATAAAATTAGAAGTTTTAAATTTACAAGAAGTACGTACAAGGAGAGATTGAGAATTTTCCAGGTGTGATATTGTAAAGGCAGTCAAGGTTAGGTAGCTTTCTTAAATAGAAAGCTATACGCATTTGTCATAGTGATTTTTCACAAATGTTTTGAGTGAAGCACATGTGAGCTTAATGTAGGGAATGGCCAATATCAGGGGCATAGAGTTTTGTTTTCCCTATATGTGTGTATAATAAATGCAATAGGAAGGCATATAGTAGCCAATTTAAATCAATTTGATAGGACACTTAGACTGAGTCATACATAAAGTAATACTTTCCTAGCTTACAATAAAATGCTTGATATTTATTGATGTAATTTGTAATGTTTGGTGTGGTTTGTAGAATCTTACAAAGAGTTTTTTTTTCCTTCATCCTATTGGACATTGGAGAACAGCTGCATAGATTTGAGGTGTTTAAATACAAATGAGGACATTTTTAAATAATTTTATTACTTAATTGCTTATAATCCTGCAAGTAAAATCAATTCCCAAGAAAGAGATCAACAAGAAAATATTCTGGTCAACCAACAAATACTAGTGTATCAAGTTAAGAAGTCTAACTGACAAGGTGGAATTCTGAAGACTTTGTATTCAAATTCTTCATCTAGGATGACTCTAGACAAATGCTGTCAGTGGAACTTACGCAACTGGGGGGAGATATGTTTTTACTTCTTAAAACTCTTTGTACCATGGTAGCTATTTGGAATGATGTGTTCTCCATAGATTATCAAAAACTATTCACGCAGGCTCATATTTACACATCATTTTTACTCTCTTTTATAAGAAGACAAACTGGGAAGCAAAATTAGCTATTCCACCCCCTGCAAAAGTCAACAATTATTTCTTTAATCCATTCTGCAAAACTAAGTTTCTATTTCCTCTGATTGTATGCAAGGAAAATATGCATAAACAAGGCTTCAAAATTTAAGCCATGTGCCATTGTTTGCAGTTACCTTGGATCTTAACTAGATGTACAAGTTGACTTCTGACCATGGGGAATCCTCTCCATGCATGGATTATGGATTGCTGAGGCCATGGCAAATAACCAGTTCCACAGAAGCAACTTCATGTTCCTCTGAGGAAGATCCATAGCACTGTGGAATAAGGAATATAAATGAGCAATGCCACAACAGCCTGCAAACCGGGTTACAAAATACAGCCCTCAAAAACGAACTCTGACGGTGGAAAATCTACAGCTGTAGAAAAAGGCTGTTCTCAGTGCCCTCAGTGACAAGGGCAGTGGTAAATATTCAGTGGTCACCATGCATGCTTCTTAAGCATGTGACAGCCAAAAATCTGTTGATTGCAAGCTCATTAAACTTAATGTTTTTCGGTATTGCAAAAACTTTGAACTACAAAATCTCATTTGTCTGAAGAGGGAGACAGCAAATGAAAATATTCAAACTGTAGTAATACAATATTTGGCCTTTAATCATTTCCAATAAAATATATCTGAAATCTTTCCCTCCCCCACCCATCACAGTCATACACAAACACACCAATGTTTAAATATTTTATAGCGGCCAACGAAGGTGTTTACATTGATGTTTATTAATGGAACTCACTTTTGAATTTGCATTTAATAAGCTGTTAATCCCCATTAGCCTCAAATCAGTTCCATTTCGTTTCTCAGTTCCCCTCCTGATGGCAAATGTCCGGTACCATAAACAGATCTGCCTCTGGCACATTGGGAATTATTTGTTCTCGGCTTAATAAGTCGTAGTTTATAAAGTTCTCTCTTTCTTCTTCGTCCCCTACTAGGATTGACAAAGGCATTCCCAGAGGCAAGAATTTGTCTTCCTCTCTCTGCTGCCCCTCCTCCAGCTCCTCCTCTTCCAACATATCCTCCTCCTCTTGGTCCCCTTCTCCGTCTTCCATATTGTCAGCCTCTTCGACTTCCTCATCCACATCTTCATCCTCTGCCTCTCTATCCTCCTCCTCGCTCTCCTCCTTTTCATCACACACCTCTCCACACTCATCATCATCATCTTTCTCCTCCTCCTCTACCCGCTGTGGGGTGGGAGACTGGATTTGCTGCACTGGAGCAGGACTGAAGGTTAGAGAGGGATCCTGCATGAAGCCATACAGATCTTCAGGCAATTGGGCATCTTCCTCGACGCCGCTGTGAGGCGTCTCATTGATAGTGGAGCCTCCCGGCGTGGTGCCACCGGCCTGGGCTTGCTGAGCTCTCAAAACCGCCTGCTGGCGCTCCAACTTCTCTTGCTGCCTCATGTCTTCATAGACCTGGTTCATGATGAACTGAGTGGTGTTCCGAGGTGCTCTCATCCCAGGCGCCCGCCACCCGTAAAGGTTGACCGGCCGCAGAAACTTGCTCAGGTCTATAGGTGGGTTCCTCGGGAAGGAGCGACGAGGGTGGCGGCGCAGGCCACGGCCCCTGCGTCCCCAGCGCTTCTTTTTGCCAGGGGGTCTCTCCCAACAGGGGTTCCAGGGCCCGCTCCAGCAGGAACAGCAGCAAAGGCAGAGCGGGTGCAGATCATAGGCTCGGATCATCTGCGCTGGGCATAGGGGGCTCTGGAATGCCATCAGAGGTGGGCGCCAGGGTTCTCCGCAGCGTCCCCAGTTGGAGTACACTGCCCAATAGGGCCCTCTGGGCGGTTGGAACCATGGGCCAGGGCTATGCTGTTGCTTGGGTTGTTTCCTGGGAGCCTCATACTCAGCTTTGGTGCCATCACGGTACCGCCGCTTGGACATCGGAGAGCCCCTCTGCCTTCGATGGTAGGAGGACCAAGTGCGCAATGGAATGGAGGATGCCCAGCCGCCTCCGCCCAGATTGAGGGGATCTTCCCTTTCGTTGACCGTCTGGGTCATGGTTTAGGGATCTCCACGAGGTCTTAGTGGTAGCCTCCTAGGAGCCGTCACTTTGGCCAGATCCGATGGTCAATCAGAAGAGCCTTTCTGTTGGTCCCTAGGGCCAGGTGCTCCTGTCTGTGACCTCGCCTGCCCTCTTTTTTCTCCACTTGCTAGCTCTTCCTTCAGAATCACTGTCTTTCGCACCTGGGTTGTCTTGCCCAGGTGATTTGGGTGGGGTAAGGATGGTGGGGGAGGAAGGTGTTGGTGGGCAATGAGCTGTGAGAGCCACTCCCGGGTCCCTCACACACCCGCCTCACAGGAGGCTTGGGCTGGGGACAGGAGAGGCAGGGATCGCGTGTTACCTTGCTCCTCCCTCTCAACCCAGGTGCTTCACCGTCGCCGTCCTGGCCGGACTGAATGGGTGTGGGCAGTGGCAGCCTTTAAATACCGGCTGGCCCGCCCCCACCCCCACCCCGCGTTCCCACCGCGTCCTTGGTTGCCAAGGACGACAGCCAATTGGAGTGGACTTGGCGCTGTCTGTGAGGAGGAGGGGGTTCCGGCTGGAACTAGATGTCCCATGAACATTCCCAAGGGCTTTTGTGATGCAGGTTTTGAGGCAGAGGTAAAGGTGGGCAATGCTCACACCCTGGCAACGCTTGGGGAACGGAGGTATTTGAAATTTCTATTTTAAATCTGTTGGGGTCTGTTGGAATATGGGCCTTCTCCTTCAGCAGAGTGGAATGGGAGAATGATTTTTCTACCACTCTGAGATCAGCTGCGGTAAAGGAAATTGGGACACCGTTTCTTCCCCACTCTTACAAGTTCAGAAGTCGGATTGGTGGTACATGAAACATGACCACAAACATTTACTACGTGTGCATCCCAAGCATGTAATATCCTTGCCTACAGCCGGGCGTTGTGGTGCACGCCATTAATCCCAGCACTCAGGAGGCAGAGGCAGGCAGATTTCTCTGAGTTCTAGGCCAGCCTGGTCTACAAGACCTAGTTCCAGGACAGGTTCCAAAACTACAGAGACACCCTGTCTCGACAAACCAAAATAAATAAATAAATAAATAAAATAAATCCCTGCCTACTTCAAAAGATCAGGTTTCATAGATTCTGGAACTGAAGTGACTTTGCCCAAGGTTTTGGAGACTGATGAACTTCACAGCTAGCCTTTAAACCCAAGCCTGTTTGACTCTAGAGATAAGTTCATAACATCACCCTCCTATCAACTTTTCTTAATAGACCCCTTATGATATAATGGAATACATATGAGAAAGCACCGTACTTAATTCTAGTATTCCCCAGATGAATCCGTTAGTTAAACATTACCATGGAGCATGACATGAAGCTGATTTTGAGAACAGGACCATTCTGAGTGGTGTCATAGTTAAGACGTGGTATCTAAATCAGATAAACAACTATGAATCAGACTCACCTTGCCTTGTAAACTCTTAAGAAGCCTGGGTTCCTCGTTCATATTATGAGCATGGTTCGGTTGTATATAGAATGTATTCCCTAAGGTTGGAAGGAAGACTGAAAAGAAAGAAGAAGGTATCCCTAAAGATTCAGTAACTTAACCATCATTTTCATAATGGCTTCTCATAAAGAATATGCAAAAGCACCTGGCTCTATATCTGAGCAACAGCAAGCATATCTCCCCTTCCCCAGCCTTGAACCTTGAGCCTGTTTTTTGTTTGCTTGTTCAGTGTTTTTTTTTTTTTTTCAAAAGCATTGAAGCTTGCCAGGCTTGATAGCAGAGGAGAGAGAGAAAAAAATCTTAGACTATGACTATCACTTTACTGTGGTGAGCAGAACTGTGGAAAACAGAACTCTGCCCACTGAAGACACCAGCCAAGTCAATGCCAGAAGAGCAGATGTGCAAAAGTCCTGAGCCTGCTAAGGTCGAGTGTAAACTGTCTGAAAACTGAGACCAGAATGGGCTTTCTAGAGTCAGGACTCCAGTTGCCTTGGGAATGTAGGTTCCACAGACATCATTCAATTCCTTTTTAGAGAGGCTTGTTTAAGGCAGCCTACTTGACGCGAAATGCAGAGCGATGACTCTTTTAGCCTCTAAGGATCCTCTTACAGAGGCATACTCACGAGCTGGAAGACATTATTATTGTTAGCTCAAAATGGCACAGTGCTAGACAAGATCTGTTTCTTAAAGGACTCAATATGACTTTTAAATGTGATGTCAATAAGTAAATATATAATAGGTAAATATAAATAATATGTGGTAGTTAAAACACACACACATACATTATTATAATAAAATTCCCCCTTTCTAAGTTTAAAAAGATGTGTCTCATTTTACTAATAATTTACATTCATTGGTTTTTGATCAGTTGATGTGACATTTTGTCAAATAATAGTATTGACATAATTTTGCTAGTTGTATTGTCTGCTAAAATGTATTGTGTCAGTAATGTTTGCCCTGTCCTTAAGAAAGCATCATATTGTAATTCATGACTTTTAAAATTTTTCTTTTTCTGAATACCTTATTTCATTATTTTTATGTTTTAATGTGCCTGTGTGAGTACATTGACAGAAGTCAGAAGAAGGTGCTGTATCTTCTGAAGCTAGAATACAGGTTACTGTGAGCTAAACCACGTAGGTGCTAGGCACTGACCTATGGTCCTCTTCAAGAAGAGCAAGCGCTCTTAACCACTGAACAACCTCTCTAGCCTTTGGGTTTTCAGAATTTTCTAAACTTCGGACTATAATAAAATCTTTTTTATATACTAGAATAGGAATGCCGCTATGACTCAAGGTGACTTGCTGGCACAATGAACATTACAGTCAGGAGTGCAATGGGGACTAAAAAAAGACTTTTGTGCTTCATTTATGTACATTAAATGTTGACAAATGGAATACTCTGATTCCAGCTTACAACAAGATATATTTATGATGTCCATCTATTGTTTTAGTTTTCCATCTTTGCATAATCAAGCGAGGTTGCTAAAAGCAGCATGAGTTTATATGTCAGCTTGCAATTGTTAGGGCCCCAGGAATAGCATAGCTCTGCTCTTCTGTAAGGTTGACAAAAGCTAAAGGAAAGCACTGCTTTAGATTGCCACCTAGAAACCAATCTGGGAAAACCCAACATTTATGTTTTTGGGAGAATTCACTCTTTTGTGGCTGTGAGTGGAGATACAGCCATTATTCTCTTAACTGTACGTTAACATCATAACTGAAAGGCCACCTGCAGGAACTTGGAACAAATGTCAGTTACACACACTGGACTCAATGCACATAGTTTCTCGTGTTATTAAACCAGTAAAAAAAATCACTTTAATTTTTCCTAGCAAAACATACCTTTCAAGGTGTTGTGTGTGTTTGTCTCTCTGCCATAATAATTGGCCATGGCATTTGTGGAAACAAAATCATTGGTGTTCATCTTATACTTTGTTTGCTAAGTATATCAAGTAAATCCAGTGGAATATATTTTATCTATCATTAGTACTCACTTTATTTGGACAGTTTTATGATGTTATATGGTGACATAGGTTGGCATGCTTTATACTACATTTTCAATGGAAAACATATATATATATATATATCTGTGTTGGAATCCTAACACTTGGTGGCAGTAGTAGTTCATCCCAAATCAGTCAGCATTCGTTTTTATTCAGAATAAATAGAGACACAAATGATCATTTAAAATATATACAATTTAAATTATAATAGAATTATGTTTCCTCCTTCCCCTTTTCTCCCTCCAGTTCCTTCCATGTACCCACCCTCCAACCCCTGCCATGACACCCCCACTCTCAAATCAATAGCCCTTTTCTTTGATTATTATTGCTACACACACACACATTATATGTATGCATGCACGCACACACACACACACATATATATACAACATGTTGAATGCACTTTTATACTGTATGTGTGGTTTCGTATATTTCATATATTGTATTGGATAACCGATAAGGGCACTTATCTTTGTGACAGGCTAATTCTCCCTCTCCCGACAGTCATTAGTTGCCTGTAGTTCTCTGTTTAAGGGTGGGGCCCCTCAAATGCACTCCCTGTCACTGATACTGACATACTTCTGGCCTTCTTCATATAGTCATTCCACAGCTGACTTCCTGGTATTCTAACTCTTATGATCCCTACGCTCCCTCTCCTGTGATGTTCCCAGAACCGTAGATGCAGGAGCTGTGATACAGTTGTATACATTGGGGCTAAGCTCCCCACCATCTATCTGTTCATCTCTGCATGGTGTGCAGTTGCAGTTTTCTCTGATGATCTCCATTTGCTGTAAAAGAGAAATTTCTCGGAGGAAGGGTGGCAACTACATTCATTTATGGGTATAAGGGTAAGATTTGGAACGTAGTAAGGAGTCATGTTAGTCTAGCAGAGTGGTGATAGTAGCTTCTCTTCCAGGATGCCTGTATTAGTTAGTGTAAGGTAAAGGGGCCAACTGAAGCAGGAAAACTAACGGTTCCCTAAGCAGGAACCCAACCAATCCCTGAGCCCCTGGACTCTTAACCCAGAGTCAGTGAAAGAAACACAGTTTGGCCCTGAAATCAGAGCCATCTCTGCCCCTGGCCCTTAACAGGGAAAACCAACTGATCCCCTTTCTTGCTGGGAAAACTCTGCCCTTAAGAAGCCCTATATTAGCCTCTCTGCCTGTTCAGTTGGAGGCTGCCTTTCAACAATCCTGGCAGAGGTAGTCACTCTCCTGGACTCCTTTCCAAATAAATCTCTTCCTCAAAAGAGTCTTGGGTGATGATCTTCATTACCCATTGCAGAATAGAAGAACCTGCGAACCTGACAGAGATGTTACTTAGGGGACTGAACTGAAAAACATTGCTGAGATGGCCCTTTGTGGGACTGAGCATGGCTGAGCAGAAAAAGTAACAACTTTTCCAGAGCCAGAGGAGATTGCTACATTTCTGCAGGCGCTTCCCCTTTAGCAGAGTGTTAGCAGAAGAAGTAACATCTTGGACTGAAGGAAAAGAAGCCGATCGCACTGCTAGGACATTTGCTTAGGGGAACAGAGAAGATCTCATCTGTAGCTGCTGTCCAGGAGAGGAGTGAGATTGCTATATCCTGCAGGGAGACCATCCCCCATTGCACCCCAATTTCAGGTAGCCTGGCTTCCTGACAAGTAAGGTCACCTTTTTTTCCCCTCAGGCCTGAGCTGTCCTGTTGTGGCTCCAGCCTCCAGAGATGCCCTTTTGCAGCCTGGCTTTCTGATTGGTCAGGATATCCTTACAGTTCCACAGCTATAACACACTCCCCTACAGTTAGGATTGCTATTGCTATGGTGAAAATTATGACTAAAAGGAAATTTGGAATGAAAGGCTTTATTAAGCTTAGACTTGCACATCTTAGTTCATCATCGAAGGAAATTAGGACAGGAACGCAAACAGGACAGGAACTCAGAGGCAGGAGCTAGTGCAGAGGCCATGGAGGAATGCCAATTACTGGCTTGTGCTCTGATTTGCTCAGTTTGGGCTTTCTTAAGGAACCCAAGAATACAAACCCAAAGGATGGTACCACCCACAATGAGCCCTTCTGTATCAATCACTAATTAAGAAAATGTCTTATAGGTTTGCTTATAGCCCAATCTTACAAAGATATTTTCATAATTGAGTTTCCCTTTTTTCAGAGGACTCTACCTTGTGTCAACTTGACATAGAACTAGCCAGGACAACTGACCCCTTTGTCAACTTGACACAGCGATACAGTACTGTTAAGTCACAACTTTTCCTATCTTGTTCTTTCCAAGATCATATATTAATATCAACACTGCATTATAAACATTCCAAATTTTAAATCTTTCAAGGGGAGGAAGTGTAAATTTTTTTGAATGAAAAATAAAAGAATATAAAAAAAAGAAGAGGGGTCAGGAAGAATGTAAGCATCTGAAGAAATGAATGACCACAAAGAGACATTATCTTCTGCATTCGGCAGGGTAGTTACACATATGAACTCACAGTCTTTTCAACAGCTTGTTTAACACCCATGCAAACCCATGCAAGATGAAATCCCAGAGAGAAGTTGGGCAAACAAATACCCAAAGCCATAGAGATATTGGCAGTTATTAGCTGTGGGAGAAGGGAGGCAGCCAGTGTTCTTTAAGGGTCTAACCTTTGGTAAGCTGACTGCTCTCCAGTGACAGACCACACATCCAAGAATACGAGAGCAGCAAATATTGATCTTGAAGGAATAAAAAAAATACATACAAAGTTATGTGAATATACGAAGCATTAGTGATGAATTGGGAAAGTTTTTCCAGGGCAGGAGGGTGGGCAGAAATGATAAAAAAAACTTGCATAAAATTCTCATAGATATAATACAAATATGATTTAATTATTTGGATAAAGGGAAGTTTTAACTGGGAAGGTGGAAGGAGAACATTACAGAAAGAGAACAGGGATAAAGAACACTAAGAGTGTTTGAAAAAGACATAAAGAATCATATTTTTATATGTATCTAAAATTGTACACACACACACGCACACATACAAAGTTAAGTCACTTAGGGTGATAATGTTCCTCCTAAGAGTCATAAACCAGCAAAAATGCCAGTATCAAGCCCAAGAAACCTCTGTTCCAGTTGTTGGTTGGGTGATACCAAGAAACTCCCAAAACATTATAAGCTATTGTGTTTAACTTTGGTTGCCTCCTAGACATTCAGTGTAGGTCCCTATTGCTGAAGACACCACATAATTCAGGCAGAGAATTCAGAGGATTCATGCTAGATCTGACTCACCAACCTCCTCCCTGAGAACTAAGTTCCTAGTACTGGGGGGGGGGCGTTATATAAGCTGCAAAGACAAGGACAGAAGCAATAGCCCTACTCAACTGTGGTTCTTGTGAACCCCAACAAAGACCAGTGTGGCAATATGTCCCTAAAAATGCGGCAGTAGGGCTTATAACTTGGTAGTCGCCAACATCTATTTAATTGGACATAAGACCCACTTCACAGAAGGGAAATACTGTCTGATACTGGAAACTAACTAACTAACCACAGCCAGTGAGGTCATGGGCCTTAGAGAAGATCTCTCTATCTGTTTTCTAAACCAGCATAATTCCTAACTGCATTTTAAATACTTATTCTTCTAAGTGTACTTCCAATTCAACATCTAAGGAATTTATGTTTACAGCAGTTGGAGACCTATCCAGAAAGCCACAGCTGGTCAAAATGCAATGAGCAGTTCACTCTGAGGTACCCAGCCCAAAGTGATGCAAACATGTACATTGCAACCCTTACACCTAAGGGTAAAGGAACACTGAAGAAGAGGTGGTGGAAGTATTGGAAAAGTCATAAGCCTAGGAAGTATGCCACAAGATTGAGTTTCTTACATATGAGGGAAATTCTACATAGGAAGGCTTTACAGTATGGCTGCTTGATCAAGACCGGAATAATTCTAACACCAGTTAGATGGAGGAAATCTAATGGGGCCCCAAACTTAGATAAAGAACTGTAGAAAATTATCAGCTACTGAGACAGGAAGAATCAGTCTTTCCCCAGGGATAATCCCCCTCATTGGGTTATCTAACACCAAGTGCTCAGCCCTGAAAACATATAAATGATATACTTACTCATATGTATAAAATTAAAGGAAAAGAGGTGAGCATTTATGAGGGAGTGAGAGAGCTTGGGGAAATTACTTATTCCTTGGGAATTTGGGAAGATATACAGCTAATTTACCAATTCATGAGGTATGGGTTTTCCCACGTATGAACCATTAAGTCATTTGAAATTATAAAGAGAAGCTTAATTTTATGATAAATGCAGAGAGTGTTTTCTATTCCTTTCAAGGCAATGCACTTAAAATAAAATAGTGTCGTGTGTATGGCGTCATTCCATATCAGCTTTTGAAAATGCCATTAATCTTGCAACAATTAAGGAGTTTCTGAAAACCTAGAAAATAGATAGTATTAATAACACTGGGAAATTGTGTGCTCCATACAGGAACTCAAGGAAGGAAACTGGAGGCAGCAACCATAGAGGAAGGCTTCTTAACTCCTTGACCCACTAGCTCTGCTAGTTCTGTTGTATAAGTCGCACCCATCTGCCTAGGAATGGTGCTGCCTAAAATAGGTGGGGTTCTCCCACATCAATTATACATCTCAAGAAAGCCTCTCCATTTAGAAAGAGGCATGCTTCCCATGGGCTTCAACAAAGCATGACACATCAAGTTGAGGCAGGACTAAGCCCCCCTCCACAACCCATCAAGGTTGGGTGAGGTAACCCAGCAAGGGGAATGGGTTCCAAAAATCCAGCTCAAGCACCAGAGTGGATCCTGATTACAGTACAAGAGCTCTACAAACAGACCAAGCTACACAACTGTCACATACATGCAGAGGGTCTTGGTCAGTCCCATGCTGGCTCCCATATTAGAAAAATTGCTCTAAAATTTGAGTAATAGTTTTTATGTCTATGGGTTGTGGATATAATAAATGATATAGAACAAGGGGAAATTTGGTTATTGTGATGTAGTTGAGGAGTCTAGAGGAGAACCTTCTATTTTATTTTATTAAGTGCACATGGTATCAAGTTGCCATCTAAATACATATTTTTATAGTGTAGATTGGTGTAGCTTTCAACCTTTATCAAAGAAGTTTCTTTTTCAGCAGATGGAGGTTAATACAGAAACATAGAACTGGTCAAAATGAGTGTAAGTGTTAATGAAGCTCAACCCTAGCTGTAGAATCTATAACAAACCTCCACCCTGCTCAAAGCTGAACAAAATATATTTAGTATCTTGTATGTCAATTTCATAATACTGATTAAGAACTTAATAGTATTTCACCAAGAATCATATTTCTTTGACTTTATCCATAGAAGTACTCTCAAGCATATAGTTATGTATACTCAAGCATGGCCATTATTTATAATTTTGGTATAAATGCAAAATCTGACTATCCATGGAATGGGATGACAACGTCTCAGAATTCCAGGGGCTGTACTCATGTGAAAATGTCCCCAGGGACTATTTTGAAATTACACAAGTAAGGTTCAGAATACTTAGTATCTTTTGCACTTAAAAATGAATGCTCATGTATGCAGACATGTAACAGTACTGAGTACTGTGCACGCACGCACGCGCGCGTGCACACACACACATACATATTTTACATTTGGAGAAATATATTTCTTTTCTTTATTTTCTTCTTTTTCGTCATTTTATTTTTGTTTTTGTTTTTGTTTTTGTTTTTTGAGACAGGGTTTGTCCATGTAACTGGAACATTCTTAGTAGACCAGGCTGGTTTCGAACTCAACTGAGATCTGCCTGCCTCTGCCTCCCATGTGCTGGGTGGGCTTTAAGGTGTGCGCCACTACCACCCAGCAGAAATACATTTCTATAGAAGGAGGAATTACTTTCCTTTTTTCTGGGAGAAATTTTTATAGAGGTATATAAGATCAGTAACTGGAGCCTGGGGTCTTGTGCCCGAGAGTAAGTCTTTTCCATTGTTTTAGATTTTAACCATGTACTTACATCCTTATTCATTTTCAAAGATTTAAAAAATCCACTACCCTTATAAAGTCTTTTTCCTGCTCTTCTCCAGTGTTGTTATCACGGCATCTTCAATATGTTGCATATCCTATACATTATTTTCAAAGGTAGAGAAACAGAGGTCTTAAAAATGATAGATGTCCCATGCAGGCTCCCTAGCTGTCAGTCTAGAATTCTTGAGCTCCCACAACAGGTCTCAGGTCAGCTGTCTCTGTGGGTTTTCCCATCATGATTATGACTGCCCTTGCTCATATAATGCCCCCTCCTTCTCTTTGACTGCACTTGGGGAGCTCTGCCTGGTGCTTGGCTGTGGATCTCTGCATCTGCTTCCATCAGTTACTGTATGGAGGTTCTATGACGACAGTTAGGGTAGTCATGAGCTGGCATTTGGGGGCCCATTCTCTATGGTGGGATGCCTTACTCAGCCTTGATGAAGAGGCAAAGGGCTTGGTTCTGCTTTAACTTAATGTGCCAAGTTTTGTTCACTTCCTATGGCAGGCCTTACCCTTTCTGAGGAGTGGATGGGGGGTTGGTAGGGGAGGAGGTGGGGAGGAAGTAGAAAGAGGGGAAGGGGAAACTATGGTTGGTATGTAAAATGAATAAAAAATAATTAAAAATTACATGAGAAAATATGATAGATGTCATTAGGAAATTGCACACTGTGCTTATAAGAAATACTTTCTCACAAGACCATGAGAAAGACCATGAAATATGTATTTTTCAAACACATTTATTATTTTCTTTGTGTTCTTAAATGAATTAGGTGAGAAACAGGTATCAATGAAAATTAAGTCTAAATAAGTTTAATTAAAATGTATACAACTTATCAGCATATCTAAAGTATTCATTTCAAATGTTTTCTTTCTTACATATTTAATTTGATATATCTATAATTTTCAAATCATTTGTGATTTGTAAGAGTAGCTGATATGCTGTCATTTAATTTACTTTCTATATGTTTTATAGATTTATACCTAATTCATGTTTAGTTAAATTACTAAATTCTTATCTTAACACCTTCAGCTTATTGTTTTATATAATCATGCCACATTCTTTATTGCATCTGAAATATACTGAGTTTGTTTTTGAAGAAAGCTATGTGTCACTTGGCTACAGAAAGCATCACAATTCAGATGTTTGCCTAACATTCTAACACTAGACAAAACTTCCAATGGGCAAACGAGGTAGACACATGTATGCTTGAGGAGTTTTGCTGAGGTTGATAGGGTTTCCATCCAGTCGAATGTCCTCTAACGCCTTACGAACATAGGTTAAATTTTTAACATTGCAGAAAGTATCCTCATGCATTTCTAGAATGTTGTTATTCTAAAAAAAAAGACAAAAAAGTAAAAAGACAAGACTTTATATACATAAGGTATTGAGCAAAACTATAGTACATTGTAATACAAAAATGTATGAATTCTTGTATTTTTTCCACTAGTCCAGACTATTCAATGTATGAATATTATACATGAAGCATTGCTTGTGCCATAGGGAAAAATTAATTTTCTAAATAGACTTATTCTTACCAGTGCAGAGCACATGGGAAATACAAGTAGGTGAGGAAGATTATTGAAAGAAAGAAGTTATTCTTAAAATGATAAAAAAAATTTTGAAGACAGTGTAGTATAGCAGGAAGACATAGGCTTGGGGAGACCCAAGGGAGGAATATCCAGGGAAGAGAAAGAGCAAGCAAATGTCCCAAGGATCTTCATGGAGCGACTTCTGCACAATTCACACTCAGGTCAACCTGCGAGAGACTAAGCAAGCAGATTTTGGGAAAATACACTTTTCCATTCTCCTCCTACTCCTGGACAGTGACTGACATACTTTCTGTTTTTATAGATTTCTCAGTTCTGAGAATTTATACATGTGGAATTATGAAGTGCTATCTCCTGAAATAAATGCATGTTTCCAAAAAATATTGAATACTAGAAGAAAGAGGAGGTGGCCCTTTCTAGTTGGCTTAAGAGGCAGCATTGAGGTTTGTTCACTTAGTGTCATGGGTTATAGTAATTGATGCCTTTGACTTGTCACTTTTTTTTGTATTTGGAGGAACTGTTGACATATTTTTCAAGTAGCTGGAGTGTTTTACACCCTAAACAGTAGAATGCACATTTCCTTGAATCTTGAAAGCAGTTGTAGGTATGAATATTAGCTCATTTGTAGACTTGTTTATTGCCAGTGTGAAGAGCTACAACTGATCTTATAATATTATGGAATAATATATTGTGGATTATGGGTCTTATAATACTAAGAAAAATAGAGAGATGAGTTGATCTCATAGTCTGTTACACTGTTGAACTCCTCTGCTATACCAAGAGCTTAGTAAGTTATTCATAATTTGCTACATGCAAAACTTGTAGATGAATCTGAGAAGCATATGCACCTTAATAATCCAGGTTTCTGATCTGTGGTATTAAGACTTTATCTAGACCCTCTTTCTTGTTCAACTCTGTATTGCAGTTATGACCACACAATGCTTATAATTGTTTTGTTAAAAGTATTCTATGTATTTAAGATATGTGAAATTTTTAAAGAGAATAGCTTTGTGTGTGTGTGTGTGTGTGTGTGTGTGTGTGTGTGTGTGTGTGTGTGATAGGGCAACCTTAAAAGTTGTACACTGAAGAGGCAAAGACAAGAAGCTCTCTGGCAAGTTTAAGGTCAGTCTGCTATATATAGACAATTCTAGGATAGCGAGGCTACATAATAAGACTCTGTGCCAAAAATCAGATAGATATAGATAGCTGGATAGCTAGCTAGCTAGACAGACAGACAGAGAGATGGACAGATGATAGATGTTAGATTAATGGATGACAGATGATAGTGGCAGACGATAAATAATGGAAATAATTTCTTAATGTAGTTTTCAAGACGATTATTGTGATGAGCAAGAAGTATAACTGGCATTTGCATAAATTATTTTACAGCTTGTCACATTGTTGAACTCATCAGTTGTGATAGCTTTTAATGGATTCATTGAGATTTTCTATATATAAGATCTTGTCATTTGAAAATGAAAGAAGAAAACCTACTCTTTAAAAACATATAGAACAATAAACACCTTTATTACATGAGCTATAAATGATGGTTTATTTGCCTTTCCAGGCTTTGATCTTCCTCAGATAGAACTTCAGCTCCTTGACTTCTAGCACATAGCCCTCTGCTCTGCCACATAGGCCTGGTCTTGAGGCAATACAGGCAAGAAGCTTGTCCTGCTGGAACCACCCCAGAAGACTGCTCATTTTGGCGTTCTTTTTCCTTTCATCGTATTTCTTTTAAATTTTCTTTGGTCATTTAATGTTTAATATTTCTTCCTCCTCAGGAGTCAGCTTGGCTTCCTTGTTGAGGCCCAGGGGCAGTGCATAATGGGACTCCTACCACTGTCAGTGCAGTGTGCTATCAATAAGCACAATATAGTTCTTCACCAGGGTCTTGGTGTGGACCAGTTCATTATTGGATGCATTATAGATGACATCAATGATCTTTGTTTTGTGAATACAACACTCAGAACCCCAGGAAAAGTTTCCCACATCCAATCATAGAGCATGGCACTTCTTATTGCCTCCTAACACTCAGACTGTGTGTATATGATGAGGGCCAATCTCAGTGTCGGCAGTAGGACATCCTAGCTCATACTTCTGCTTCCTGCGGTACGGCTTTCTCTTACCCCTGGTCTTGCGGTGCTTGTGCCAGTTGTCCCGAGAGATGCCCATTGCATAGTGCTGGCTTGAACATCTATGTGTTACTTTCTAGTTTAATTATTTTTCTATTTTTCTCATTAGAACTTTCAAACATAATATTTAATAAGCCATCAAGACCATACATTCCCTATCTTCTTTCTTAGCTTATCAAGAAAGGATTGAGTGTTTCTCTATTAAATACTAACTTTCTGTGTGTTTGGAATATTCTTTATTGGGTTATGGAATTTCCTTAGTTTTTGTTTCTTCAGATATTTAATGACAAAGGGTTATTGAGTTTTGTCAAATGCATTCTTTGTATCTATTTAAATAATTGGGAAGTTTTATTCTGTTACTATATCATATTTATATCTGATAATGGTCAAACTATTGTTTTATTCTTGAAATAAATGCTACTGTCTAATGGTATGTCATTAATTTTACACATTAGTAGATTTGGTTTGTTGCATGCCATGTTGCTTTATGTTAATAACATGCATTGATCTACAGTTTCCTCTTCTGCTGATTGCTTTGTTTAAGTCTAATTTTGTTATTAGGATAAAATTAACTTTAGGATGATGAGTCATTTCCATTATTTGTGATTGTTTGTAAGAAATCATAAGATATTAAAGAAATGAGTATAGTCAGAAAAATTCAAGAGATTATTATCCAAATCTCATATATTTACAGAAATACAACAAAAGTATAGAAATATAAACATTATAAGGAATAAGAAAAATGCAGATGTAAACATTAACATAGCATACAGAGAAAATCACTAGAACCAGAGAATACTTCTTGTAAAGTAAATCCCTTCTTATAATATATTATACTTCAGCAAATAATGAGTATTTTTCCTATTTGTTTATCCCACAAAAATTAGAAAATACCAGAGAAAGCAGATTATAGCTATAAAGCAAGTTACTTCCATGTGAGTTTGAAACAAATTTCATTGTTTCAAAAACCAAAAGTGTTTTTGAAACTGAGCACATTGTAATCATATGGATGACAATGAAATATATTTAGAAACTATTAGATCATGGCATTTTGAAAATGTGTTTTCACTTATTCCTATAAAAATAGAATTCTGCTTAATAGGAGTAGAAACAGTGTAAACTTCCAAGAGTGTGTATATGTTGGTTTTAAAAAAGAAGTTAAAGAAAAAAAACTGAAGTTTCTTTAACTGAAAAATTGGATAAGTGCCATTTTTAGGACATCTTGATGGCTTTGCACTGTACTTAATTCAATACGAAATCTGATCTATGAAAAAATAAAATTGACATTTTTTTCTGAAAAACTAGACATCAAGATAGATTTATGTCTTCCCTTTGTGGTCATTATGTATTTTTTTTTTCACTAAGTGAAGCTCTTGCTTTAAATAAAGATTTATTACCTAAATTTTATTTCTAAAATAACAAAAATAATGACTGAAGCTACCAGCGTTTTAGTAGAATAGATAGTAACATGAAGGTGCGAACACGTTGTTAGCTGACAGAAGGAATGGGTGGAGAAGCAGAAGCAGAAGAATGTATGCACATATCAATATGTCATGGCAGATAAATTTGTTAGTCCTGGCTCCCTTCTGTTTGTAGTTGCTTTCCCTTGAGTTTTAAGGCTCACTTTATCATACAAAACCTACCTGAAGGTGAAGAGCCTGTAGGCTTTCTGGAAGTGGCAGAGGGATGTGGTCCAAGCTGTTATCCGTGATATAGAGATGGTGGAGGTCATACATGTCCTGTAAAAATTCATATGGAAAATTTACCTGAAGTTTCTTCTCTATGCAGTGATTAGTAAGCTAGCATGCCTCTGTCAGGATCCTCTAAATCACTAGGCAATGCAATGCAATTTTGGAAAATTTGACTGTAAGCATATTTCTTTAAGAAAATGAAATTATTTTCAGTTTCTTATAAAACACTTATGTTCAATATACTTCCATAGTTTACACAGGCAGTTCTTTTCCATGGCATACTATTTGAAATTAGTTCCTTAAGATTTATTTTTGATGCATAGCAAGAGCTTCCTTTATTTTATAGGTTTGGAGAAATAATTTTTTTTTAACCAAAGATTAGTTGCTTAGTAAGGAAAATGGTAGGAAGGCAAGACAGAAAACATTTAGACAATAACTGGTCTATGTTAAGCAATCAGCACAGTAAAACAGCGACTCATTTAATTTAATGCCCTCTAATTTAAACCCTTGCCAATCAGTCTACTGTGAGATTCCCTAACTCCCTCAGCTACCATTGACAGAGTAATTAACAGAGAAACTTAAGAACAAGTTCACACTACCCATCACCATCTCCATGAGTACATGTTTCTTTTCAAAGACCAAGTAAAAACTTGTGTAAGAAAGTCAGCTGATTCTTGTTCTTGGATTGTGGCACTGTTCTAAGCAGGAACCCCAAATTCAAAGCTGTTTTCTTCACTTACAAAACAACTTCCCACAGGATAACTTTATCTAGACTCTCTGGCCTTCTGTCCTCAGAGCACTACCTGCTTCCTGCCGAATCACCTGACAACATTTCATCTGCCCCTGGGTGGAATTCTAAAGAAACCCAAATTTTCTGGATTGAGCCTCTTCTAGGCGCTTTTCGCATGTGTCCAAGAACCATTCACATCTAATTCAAGCCCTGCTTTCCAGTCTTGGTGCTTGACCAATCTCAGAATGAATCAGAAGATATCTTATTTTTGAAGTTTCCACAGATAATGCAGGGAAGTTTGTTTTAGAAGTTAGAAGCAACTTTCCTGGAAATGCTTTCAGAGACACGAAAAGGCCAGTCCCAGACAGATGGGGAAGAGAAAGATGAGGACTACCATGTGGACGTAGAACTTACTTTAAATGCTTCTTGCTTAATCCCTTTCCTTCCTAGTCTATTGTTGCTGATATCAATAAATGTCAAAGTGGCTGGCAATTCTGGAAGCTGCTTTATTTTATTGTCACGTAGGACAAGCTCTTGGAGATGAGGCAGCTTTCGGAATGCATCTTCATCAATCTCCGAAATTAAATTTGATGTCAGATCAATCCTTTTTAAGTCACCTAGTAGAAAAAGGGACGACAGTAGCTAAACATGCTTAAATGTGGTTTACTCAAATAAAACACGAATAAACAGAAATCACAAATATAAATAAGAATGTAACTTGTAGTAGTTCTGCAATAAAATATCCATACTTAGGCTTGCAAAGTCATTTTGGTTGATCTTCTTAATTCTGTTAAAGCGCGAATAGAAATACGCAGTCTTCTTAGGGAGTGGAGGAATGGCATCAAGTTCATGGTCATCACAGTATACGGTGGTACGTATGCAAGTACACAGAAGGCAGGTTGGAAAGTCTGAAATGTATAGGCAAATAATTCTATATCACTAAAAGAATTCTAAGAATAATGTAGTTCTGGTTATTTAGCAATTAATATTAAAATATCACTCAGAGCACCCTGATATACTTCACATTTTCTCAAAGCAGTTTTAGCAAATGGTACATTAAAGTCAAATCTATAAGCTAAAGCATCTATACACTATTGCTTGGAAAACCTATTTAAGTGGATACATTATGGCTGTTACATTAATACCTAGTAGGAATTCTGTTTTTAAAGCATAAATATTAAGATTATATCTTTTATAAAGTAAAATTACCATGTATTCATTACATATATGACTCAATATTTAAATATTCCAGTAAAATGTGTTTCAAGAAAAGATGATACATATTAATATTTGTTCATTCAACACATACACATATCATATAAATGATATGATAGTGGCTCCTGAAACAATGATGAAAAAAGACATACAGCTCTGTTTCGTCATCTTTATCTAAGATCTGCACATCTCTGTATTTTCAAGTATGCTAGGAATGTAAACATGAGTCATTAGGCTTAGTTGAAAAATCATGAAAGGGAATCTCTGGCATAGCAAATGTCATCCTGTGATGTACATCAAAAGAAGAGTTGGGATGAAGGTGAGAAAAAAAATAAAAAAAGGTCCTTTCTCCCAGACTCAAAGACAGTCCTTGAGGCTAAGGTCAGAGGAGGCCAACCACACCCCAGGTGAGAGCCCTTGTGTATTGGGCCACAGGAGGTTTTCCTTTTCTTGTAGAAGAACAGAGTTACTGTCAAATCTTACTTGTAGCAGCTCATCTGTCTGAGACAGCGGTCAGACTGAAAGAGGGCCAAGTGGGATGAGAGGGTCTGAGTGGCAGATAAAAGAGATAGTTTATACATGACAAGTTGTGGTTGCTTGGCTATGGTAATGGTGACAGGGAAGTCAAAGACAGAGGGAAGGAGGGAGGGAGGGAAGGAGGGAGGGAGGGAGAGAGAGAGGGGGAAAAAAGAATTTTTTTTTTACTCTATACTTAGTATTTACTGAGAGATTGATAAGCTTTAAAGAGACAGAGAAACAATGATCAGAAAGAAAGTATGAAAAATGAGGCATAGGGCCATACTGGTGAACACTAAATGGAGGAAGAGTTTGAAAGGAGATAAAATTTCGTTAACTTAGTTTGCTAGGTAAATAAGGTTTGAAAAGATTCTTGAATTTGATGTTGCAGGGATATTCAGACTTTGTAAAGGCTGTATAATGATGGTGATAGATAATAAATTAAAATCTTTTACAGATAAAATTGGAGAGAAGAAAAACAAGACAATGCTCTAGAGGTGTTTACTGAAAAGAAGGATGGACAAGACAGTGGTAACTAAGATGAATCTGTGCTTTGGTAAAGCGATGTGTTCTAGCTTCATTTCTGATGCTGTGATAAAATAAACCAACTGAAAAATTTAAAAATATGACCGTGGGTTTATGTCAGTTAGCAGTTCTAGGCTACAGCTCATCCCTGCAAGTAAGTTATAGCTGCAGGCACTTAGAGCAGCTTGTCACACCACGTCCACAGCCAAGAGCAGCGAGAAATAAAACATGCATGCTTTGCATTCAAATAGCCTTCTCTACTCCGGTACAAGTGAGGTCTCAAACTAGACAATAGTGTCAGCCACTTGCATGCCAGATCTTCTAACTTTATTTAAGATCGTCAAGACAATCTCCACAGATACTCCCAAGGGCCTACGTGATCTAGACAATCCCACACTGAGACTGTTTTTGCAGGTGATTCTATTTTTTTTTTGCAAGTTGACAATTAAAATCAACCATCACTGTAGGTGATAACAGCAGGATGGATTGAAAGAACATACTCCAGGGAAGAGAGGTTGGATGCTAAAGGGGACGTAGTAGAAATTGGACTTTGGTGCCCAGATAAAAATGACTAACACCCTACAAGTGGGAAGATATACAGTCTGTCAGTTTTACTAGGAATAAATAGATGGAGGGGTTGATTGTCAATATAGGTGGCAGTGGGTGAACCTGCTATGGCTGGAAAGTGTATTTGCTCTCTAAAGTAAGAGATTGTGTGATGAACTTAAGGGGTAAAAGACAGATGTGAATGAGAGTAGTGAGGTGTGAGGCGAATGGAGGAGAGGAAGTAGCTTGAGAAGAGGAGAAAGACTGATATGAACAAAGCAATTTATATTCTAGACCAGGAGAGGAAATGAGAGAAAATTAAAAAATTTTAATTACAATTGTTTAGTCGCCAGTTTGCCTCAGTTTACCTGGAACTTTCCTGGAGTACTCATACTCATACCAACAGTAATATTTTGTCACTCTAGTTAAAAGATCTTTTTGTCATTTCTGATCAAGAACTAATAATGTATCCATTAATATCTTTTTTTCTTTTCTTTAAATAAGTATATTAGACACAGTAAGAACTTCAGAATAGAAGCCATTTAACCAAGAAAAATAGATCTCTTTAAGGGGAATCTGCAAAGTATTTAATCTTTACGGTGTCGTCTAGTATTGACATAGGTTTCTGTTTCGCCCAGTCCTGCAGCCATTCAGTCCCAAAGAAATACATAGACGTCTACTACATCAATTATAAACTGGTTGCCCTATTAGCTCAGGCTTCTTATTAACTAATTCTTACATCCTAAATTAGCCAATTATTCCTGTCTATGTTAGCCATGTGGCTTGGTACCTTTTTTTAGAGAGGCATTCTTATCTTGCTTCCTCTGTGTCTGAGTGATGACTGTAGACTGACTCTTTCCTCTTCCCAGAATTCTCCTGTTCTCATTGTCCCACCTCACCTTCCTGTCTGGTTGCCCTTCCTATACTTCCTGCCAGGCTACTGGCCATCAGCATTTTATTAAACAAGTACAAGAAACAAATCTTTACAGGGTAAAATCATTGTCCCACAGCATTCTAGTTATTAAAATTTCATTGTTTCCACCAATAAGTTTTAAATGGGGGTATTTAATTTTTACAGTGTTGGACTTATATTTTAGCATTAATTGTGCAGAATGATTTATGTATATTCACATGGATTGTGCTTTATTTTTGCTTTACTGCTCATAGGTTGTGACTATTTAGATTGGATTGATGTGGCAAAAAAACATTTTGGATTTTAAAATTTCCCAAGTTGTTAAACCTTCATACATGTATGCTTCTTTTCTGGAATTTAAAATGTAATTTAAATTTTAACTTCACTGTATATCCTCAGTTTAGTCTTAGTTATGAAAATAATAAACTATCAATTTGCTGATATTCTCTCAAAAATTATTGAAACAAAACTTGGTTATAGCTTTTAAAAAGATTGTCCCCAAGCTATGCAAACAAGGCTAGGCTTGGGAATACGGGGATGGTATGGGTAAGAGAGGTCCTGGGCCTGTCCACATGCCTGATGCTGTAAACCTAGCCAACTATCCATGATTTTGGGGGTCATAGAATCTAGAGGAAACATACTAAAGTTATTTCCTAGCCAATACAATTTCTAACTTTCTAAGTGTATTCTCAATACTTACTTTTATATACACAGATAAGAGTAATCTCAGTCATTATCAAAGACATTTCTCTTTGCAGTAGATGGAAACTATTATAGAAATCTACAACATGCATAGACTGTAAGGTACCCAGCTACAACTGATACATCTATAATGCAAACCTTCACCTAAGTCTTAGGGGAAATTATAAGAGGGTGTAGAAATAATAGAAGGCACACTTGTGTATAGGAACAACACTAAATGGACTCAGGATGCTATATAAAGTAACATGTATAGTGTGTGTGTGCGTGCATGCGTGTGTGTGCATGTGCTCACGTGCACAAGATCATAGACACATACATGTGTCTATGTAAGTTTGTGTTAGTCAATAATAATAAAAAATATCCTCAAATTGAGAGATATTTGGAGGCAACAAAAGGAGTAGTTGGAGAGAAGAGAGTAAGTTGTGAAAATGATGTAAATATGGTGATCATGTATGAAATCCTTTTAAAAGTAAATAAATAAGAGATTGTGTAGTATGCTTCTGTGTTGTCCCTGGACTGATGTGGGATTTCCCTCTGTACCATTGATTAATAAAGAAACTGCTTTGGACCTATAGCAAGGCAGAACTTAGGTAGGCAGGGAAAGCTAGGCTGAAGGCTGGGAGAAGGAAGGGCAGAGTCAGAGAGAAGCCATGTAGCCCATGCTGGAGACGGATGCTGGAACTTTAGCCAGTAAGCCACAGCCATGTGGCAATACACAGATTAATAGAAATGTGTTAAATTCAGATGTAAGAGTTAGCCAATAAGAAGCTAGAGCTAATGGGACAAGCAATGATTTAATTAATGCAGTATCTGTGTGGTTATTTCTGGGCTAAGTGGCTGGGAACTAACTAGCGGCCTCCTTACTACATTTGAAAGCATGAACTTGAGAGAAAGCAAGGGTGCATGGGTAGATTTGGAGGGATGAAACAGAAGGGGAAAATGATACAATTATAATCTAAAAATTTCTTTAAAGAGCCCAAGGTGCAACTATTGCCTCTTGTGGTCAGCTTTTGAAAGACTAAAAATTCCAAACTGTTCTTACTGTTCTAGGCACATTTAGTTTTCCTATAAGAATAATTTCTTTGTGGAATTTATACCACTTTCTTGTTCATGTATCTTCTTGGCTTTGTTTGTGTCATTCTATTACATAGAAATTTAAGTATGTAGAAGGAATGGAATATATTCCTTAGAGAAACTGGATGGAGACTATGTGCCTGCATTTGTATTCTATGGCCACTAGTTCACTTTGATGATTTTGCACAGATTTATAGCAGGCTAGCATTTTAGTCCTCCTGTTTATAAAGGAGGTGACCGTTTCTACTCCATCGGTTTGTGATGTTGCCAAGAGTTAACATAAATCACTGTACATGACTGGATAGAAAGGATGCAAATCAATTTTAATAACTGAAAATTTAGAGAGGGAATTCAATGGTGTCTGCCCAGGCATAAGAAAATGTAGACAGGAAACTGACATATCAAGAAGTAGCTATATAGAATATGTAAGTTCTAGGGATCTACTTTCTCAGACTGCAAGGTGGAGAGAACCAACATTTTCCTAAAGGTACAGCCTAGAATCCTAACAAGTTTGTTAGGGACTGCAGACCCTACATCTTATCTCCTTCCTAACTTCATATTCTCTTATTTATTTCTATTTATTTGACCTACTGAGTTCAGTTAGTGCTGCCCATGTGCACATGGTTGTTGAGTTTATTCGTTAAGTTACCAAGAACCCATTTACTCCCTAGCGAGTACAGTTAGCATTTTGGGGGCACTTCTCTCATCCATACTGGAACTTTTAACTGTCTTCATCTTGTTGAGGTAACTATTGCTGTGAGTTTTCATGTGCAACAGCCATGTCATGTCCAGAGAGCAGCATTTCATAGCATCCCCCTCATCCTTTGAAACCTACATTCTTTGAGCCTCCTCTTCCAAGTTGTTTCCAAAGAGCATGGTTGTAGTGGGCATTCATCTGTGGCTAAGCACCCGCACTGCTTCTATTAAGCATTTTGAACAATAATGTATCTGTATTACCATGACACACTGTAATAAGAAACTTCTCTGACCAAGGTTGGAAACAACAACAATCAATATAAACAAATCTTTAGAAAGCTGATGGACAACATGGCTATTTAGCAATACATAAGTAAGTTCCCCCTAGGGTCCATGAATTTATCAGGCTAGGGCAAGACAGACTCCTTGTGGAGTGAGATGAAGCTTGTCCATTTTGAGAGATGCAAAATGCATTCAGTTATAATTCAGTATCAACTTATCTGACCTTCATTGGTGTGTGGGCCCAGAAGTCCTGGGAATTCTGGCTCCTGTGGGGAAGAGCCATCTATCAGCCGGGGAGTGGATTCTTCATCCTTGTCCTCGTCCTGTGTGTCTTCTAGCTCTGGGCCTGGGGTGAGGAGTCCTCTGCTCCCAGAAAGCCTCTCTGTCACTTTTTCAGTCTGGAAACAGGAAGAAATTCACAGCAACCTCAATCACCTCTAAGTCCCTGGTACAAATTTAAAATGTATCCATTTGTGCCACAAGATGTCACTGGTGTCCTTACATTCAACACAGGGTGCCTCAGCCACCAGCTTGAGGCATCAAGTTTCTCAGAAGTACTGTTACTGTTTTCAATTAAGTTTGTCTCTCAAATCTTTGGAATTGGTTTCAATGCTGTATTTTTTTTTGCTACTTTCTTTTAGCTTTATATGTTTCTTCGTTTGATAGATTTAGAAGTATCTCACTTACTGTTTTTTAATGATGCACAGCTTTGTGAGAACACTTTGTTGTTAGGAAAGAGTCACTTTAACCTCGAAGTGTGCAAAACAAAACTCAAAACTCCCCTTCACTCTTGATCCCAGTTCACTTTCCTCCCTTGAATAACTGTTGAGATACTGACTAGTATTTTCTTCCTTTAGGTTTTTCATTTCTGAAAGTGAAATCTTCTCTTCCTTGCAATTATTGCGCAATACCCTTCGTGGTCTTTCAGTAAAAATTACCCTTCCTACTGTGGCAAAATCTATAGTGGCATGAAAACTGTAAAATTTAATTGTGGGATGCTATTTCTTACATACATTTCCACAAGGAGACTCAATTTAGCAACAATATTTCATAATGTTAAATTAACATTTTTGAGAGATTTGGTAATGGGGAAAAATGGCAAAATGGTAAAAAATTATAGTTTTCAAAACCCTTTTTTTCAAATTTCACTATTTTTCCCCTTACATCTTTTCTGTTACAAGTTATTTCTAAAAATATTTAGCAGCACCCTCATTTTCAGTACCTTTACTTCAGGCTAGTAGTTATTCCTTTCTATTTATTGATAAGTGTGATCTTCCCAATGACCTTGTGAGCATCAGATGGGAATTTGATTAAGGCATTTAGAGCAGTGATATCCTGGACCCATTTCTTGTTGTCTGTTATTATTTTGATATCACCAGAAATCTTGCATTCTTGATTGTTCACATCAGCATGCGCCCATCTGCATTTATTTTTGCTCATTAAAAAAGCAAAACCACAGGAATTACTTCTCAGCTATTTATTATCAAAATGGTGTAAAAACTACTTTCATTTTAAAAACACAAATATAATTAGACTGGTTATTTACTGCTTGTTTTATATACCAATGTTTTTTTTTAAAGTACAAGTATTTTAATACCACTTTTAAAAGATCTGAATATATTTCATTCCTAATAAAAGTAATCTTTTTAAAGGAACAATTTCATAGGTTCTCTACTTTAGCCCCTTTCTATCCTAGATTTGCACTCATTGTCTAATTCCATGCCCAGATCTATTAAGTAGTAAACAGTGAATTAAGACTTTATCTTTGAATTCTAGGCTTCAGCATAATAAGCAAACTGCAAGATTTATGGAGTATATTCTTCAAGAAATGATTCTTGTCCAAGATGCATTTAATTCATATCTACAGAAACTAAGTATTTCCTGCAAAGGATCAGTGAGCGTGTCGATGCCCATTTTCAAACATTCAAAACACAAAGTTCAAGAGAAATGACTTGCTAGTGTAGGAGAGCAATCCAGGAAGAGTCAGGAAAGCCCGGCCAGAAATCCCCAGCTGAGAAGCTGGGATGCATATGCAGAGAGACACATGGTTTCTATCAGTGTGGTCATAGTGAGGCAGCTTCAGAAGAATAGCTTTTCAGAGACAAAAAGTAGGCTCCAGGAAGAGCGGAAATTGAGACAGATGTTTCACAGAATGGAGGGGCTGCCTAAAGGGAGGAACACATGCCAGACACATTGCCTTGAATCTTTAACTTTATAGGAAAATGTTTGCACATCCCTTTTTTTTCTTCAGATAATTGTTTTTCCACTGATTTGATGTGGAGTTGTAAGGTCTCCTTTGTCATCCAGTATAATGAGGCCAAACAGCTTTGGGTGTTCATCAGAATTTATTTTGTTCATGCTTGCTTGCAAATAAAAGGAGGAACCTTTAAACTAACGAAAGGGAATGTGTTTTCACTTCAGCAAAACTGCAGAAGTATAACCCCATTACACTGTGCCTGGAGAGTCTTCTGAAGGGTGGATACATTTATTTTGACTATTAAATAGAAGTTGTTTGGGATACCATCTTTTCCCCTCTTTTAACAATCTGCAATATGAAGTTAGAAGCCATTCATTCTAAAAGGTATGGCCAGGGAATTGTGAACACCTGTTTGTCAGAATGATAGATTTTATACGTATGCTTCAGAAAACTAAATGTGGATAAGCACACGACCCCCCATTATCCTTCATCTATAATTGGTATCACTCAAATGAATGTACAATTGAATCACTTATGTAAATGTTCATTGATTATTTCAGATTTTTCACTATTTTTTTCATTTATTTCTTGATTTTACTCTGATTTGCTTCCTGTAACTTGACTGTTTAACCTGGGCATTATGCCTCTCTAAGCTTTATACAAGCATTCAAAAACATAATCACTGCACTTGAAGAAATTAACCTAGAACCAGGTACCAAGACAGAATTTAGCTTATTTTATTTTATTTTTAAATTGGCTTTGCAGTAACTTGTGTATCTCTGGAACCTTGCTTACCTAACCACAAATTTTAGGAGTATATTCTGTTTCTAAAAGAGAGTAGGTACCAGAGACAGCATCATGGACTTGGGAGAACTCAGCAGAGTTTGGCAAGCAGAGGTAACTTCCAAGTAAGTAATGATGTCCTCAGGGCTGGTCAGTGTGTGTATCCAGCACAGGTAGGATTCAAGGTAGTTATCCCAACCCACAGTGCACTCTCATGGCACAGGACCTGACAAGACCATAATGTGAGTAAAACCAAATGTCTGCTGCTTGAGAAAAGTGTCTTCATAAAATAAATGCCATTATGTATTTTTATATAAAACAATATTGAGATTGGTACTGAAATATTAATATGATGTGAATAATGCTGTGAAATACTTAAGATTTGCATTTCTTGTCATTGGCAGTATTGTTCTTATACTAGAAGAATCTCCTTATAGATGTTGTACTATTCTAAACAATAATATTTTGTCAAAATTACTTTGACCAAATCCATGTTTTTAAGGAAAACCACATCTGACTGATCCATGTAATTATATTAGTAGTAGTAAATCTGCTTGATTTATCTGGCATAATTTCAGCGGGATAATATGTAGGAGGGTCTTCTGTTTGTATATTGCCCTCATTGGTTAAATAAAGAAAACTGCCTTGGCCTTTTGGTAGGACAGCCCTTAGGTGG
>PVIU01001374.1:185173-218712 GCA_004026605.1 Ondatra zibethicus
ACAAGATGGACACTGGTTAGACTCATGCCGGTAAGCCACAACTCAAGTGGCGATACACATTAATGGAGATGGGCTAAAATAATATGTGAGAGTTAGCCAATAAGAGGCTAGACTTAATGGGCCAGGCAGTATTTCAATGAATACAGTTTCCGTGTAATTATTTCGGGTACACACTGGGAGCCGGATAGAACAAGGGGCCCTGCACCGGGAACACAGCCCGAGCCCCTCATTGCAACAATAATATGAAAAACGAATGTCATGTTCTCCTAGGTTGTTTTCTTTGGCAGAGTCTCTTAAATATGCACCTCTTTCTTTTAAGAAGCATTTATGTTCATTCCTTCAGTTTGTTATTCTCATAGAGCACTCTCACAGTTTTTAGTTTGGGTTGTTCCTTCCTCTTCTCTCTCCTCTTCTCCCTGACCCCCACTCCACACATCTGTCTCCCACTCTCATCTCCTACCAGCTCTCTTCCTCCACACACCCCCTCCCACACATCTTTCTTCCTCTCATGGGATCCTTTCTAGTTCCCAGGACAATGTCCACAAGCATTGCCACATAAAAATACATGTATAAAAATTAGAAGCTCGTGGAGGACACAAGATACCTGAAGCTTCAGGGTTTCAATGATGATTGAGTACCAGAAGCCAATGGCCATACACTAGACCAATGACTCACTGAAAGGAACATTTGCAAGTAAAGCTGATTGAACAAAAAAGAATGTACTGCCTGACTTGCTGAGTCTCCCATGCTTCCAGGATGAACGAAGAGGTGTTGGGGTGGGAAAGGAGGAGGATCAAAGAGGGTTTTTCCCCTATTAATTTGTCTATTTGATTGGTTTGGTTCAGTTTTATTTTTTTAAAAAATTTTTGGGGGGCAAGCGTAAAGGGCAGATGTGGGGGGACTGGGAAATAAGTAGAATAATGTATAATGTGAAACTCCCAAAGGATCCATAAAGAAACTGTGTTAAAAATTTGGAAACTAAACTCACAAATTAGAGAACCTGTGCTACTTTTCTCTGATCCTGGGTGGTCTCAATTAAGAAAATATATTCCAACTGTGTCCATTTTCCTATACAGTTCACAGTATCACTTTTCTTCCCATCTGAATAAGATTCCGTTTTACGTATGAGCCACATATTCCTTATCTGTTAATCATGTCATATACATCTAGGGTAATTCTGTTTCCTGGCTATTGTAAATGCTGCAGCAATTGATATGACTGTGGAAGTGTCAGTACAGTAGAATATACATCCCTTGCCCCTCAAGAGTTCCTGAGCTTGGTCCTCTATAGTTCTCTCTTGTGAGTTTTAGAAGCCTGTGCACTCATTTCAAAATGACTGCACCAGTCCATATTTCTACCAATACCGGATGCTTCCCCTTCTCCCACATTCCTGACAGTAATTCTTGTTGTTTGTTTTCTTAATTGAACAGTGATGTACGCAAGATGGCCTGTCAAAATGGCATTAAGTTACATTTACCTAATAGCTAAGGGTGTCAAACATTTGTGATTTGTGTTAATGCTTTTGAGAGAAAAGTCAAATTCACTAATAAATTATTTTGACAAAATTGGATATTTAATCACTGAAGAATAAAATTAGATCTTTATCTCTTACCTTTCATAAAAATCGCCAATTCAAGCCGATCAAAGATATTAATTTAAGACCTGAAATCTTACAAATAGAGAAAATAGAGCGAAAACTTCAAGATATAGGTATTGGCAAGAACTTTCAGAACTTTCTGTGCCTAATGGCACAGAACATTGATTAATGTGATTATATGATATTCAGATGTTTCTATGCAGCAAAGGAAAGTAGCTTCAGAGTGAACAGACCACCTTCAGTATAGACTTCTTGAGGATAACAAATTACTTGCTCCTGTTAAACACTCTGTTTGAATTAATAAAAGCCAATATTCCTTATTTTGTTGGTATTTAGTATTGTTTTAACACCAGCATTTAATTTGCAGTCAGGTATTAAATGATGATCTCAATAAATGTAATGTGTTATAATTATAATAATTTGGAAGGAAAAAAACTGATAAGGAGGGTTTGAAAGTATCCAAGTGTTACCATTTTGGGATTCTAATTTTCCTTTCTTAAAAGTAGAATTCTTGGATATTTTATGTAGCATTTTGTGAAATAATTAATTACTAAGTTTGAATGAGCTAATCATTATATCAATTTTCTTACTTTTAACTCTCAGCATTAATTTACCACTCAAAATTAGTGATTATACTTTGAAATTTTTGAAAAAAACAAATCAATATTTTTTTTTTTTCCAACAGGGCAGGGCACCATGCCCTCTTTCAAGGAAGAAGGGGGAGGGAGGAGGGGTGGGGGGTAGTGGGAGGGGACCGGGAGAAGGGGAAGAAAGGAAAAAAATCTTTTTTTTATCTTTAATTATGTTCTTGAATGGAAAAAATAAAACAAAACAATGTATGGAAAAAAAAAAGATACAGAAAGATTGTGTAATTCATTACTTTTTATGCAAGAAAAATAACAATAACTTTTGTTTTATAAAAATATGAAGCTATAATAAAAATGCATTCATAAAATTTTTTAAAAAAAAAAACAAAAAAAAAACAAATCAATATTTTACTCAAAATAATGTACATTGTCATATTTCATGGTAACATATTATTATTTTTCCTGATCCTCTAGGATGCACCTAAGTCCTTACTAAGAGGAAAGCTTTAGGCTATGCAAATATATTTTTTAGTGCTTGCATTAAAATGTCAGAGAGAGCTTACATAAATAGCTAATGATGCATGAGAGTGAGAGTCACAGAAGGACAAACTCGAACACCGTGAATGATAAGTAATAAATGTTACAGTAGACATTAATGAAATTGAGACTAAAATAACAGTAGCTAGAATTAAGCAGAGAGTGTTCTGAAAGATAAAAAAGATGGACAACTCCTTAAATACACCACCAACTAAAGAGGAAAAAAAACCAATTAAATTTAGAGACAACAAGAAAATTTTTCAATTGTCTTGAATGAAGATTGTGAGGTCATTAGGGAATAGTTGGAATGTTAATTTCAAAAAACTGGAAAATCTTAAATAAGTTGTTATGTCCACAGACACACATGACCTATCAAACTTAAACCAAGAAGAAATAAAAAATTTAAACAGACCTATGCCAACAAATGAGACTAAAGTACTAGTTAAGTATATCTGTATAAAAAAGCCTAAGAACTCACAAATTCACAGTTCAATTATACCACATTTTTATTGAAGAAATAATGCAAATAAGTTTCAAAATGTTACACAGAAATAATGGAGAAAACAGTGCCAAACTCATTCTGAAGCTAGCCTTATCTCAGTACTCAAAATGAATAAAAACAGGAGAAGAAAAGAAATATATCAGCCATCAACACTGAAAACTCAGTTAAGAGTTGTCACAAAACAAAAGAACAAACAGCACCAAAAATAAATAAGAATCAAAAGTACGGCTTCTGTGTGACCCAATTATATCACCCCTGAACATATACCCCGAAGACTTTCACGTCCATACTTCTTGCCACATTATTCATGAGAGCGAATACTAGCATATATGCCCATCTATAGATGAACGGATAAAGAAAATATGGCATACTTGCCCAGTGCAATGCAATTTAATTTAAGTGAAGAGAGCTGAAATGCTGTCTGCAAGAAAAAGGATAGCTGAAGGTTATTATGTTAAGAAAATGAAGGCAGACCCAGAAAGCAAAAAAGCACAACTCCACTCCACAATTTCTCTTGTATGTAGAATCTAGATTTTAATCTATAGAAGCTCTCTCTCTCTCTCTCTCTCTCTCTCTCTCTCTCTCTCTCTCTGTGTGTGTGTGTGTGTGTGTGTGTGTGTGTGTGTGTGTGCGTGCGCATGTGTGTGTGTAGGACAAAAGACTACAAATGGTACAACGGTAGGAGAGTCAGAGACTTTATAAGATGGGGTAGAACAAAGTAAAGGATAGCAATATGACAGAAGCAGTGCATTTTGTGATATTTTGCTTGAGTTCTGACAAAATTTGCCTGGTGATCAGAGGGTGGAGCTGGTCACTAGCTCCTCATAGAAGTTGGGTGGTGGTGACTCATGCCTTCACTCCCAGCACCCAGGAGGTAGAGACAGGAAGTGATAAGGTGGGGTGAGGACAGGATCTCAGTCCTAATGATTAGCAGGATCCGGAGAGGTAAGAGGTTACTGATGGCTGTTCCTCTGTTCCTCTGATCTTTCAGGATATTACCCTGATATCTGACTCTGGGGTTTTAATTTAATTAATTGATAAGATTAATTAGATTGACATTTCAGTGCATGGCAGAGGAAAAGGAGACAAAGAAGAATAAAGTATATTTGAAAATGCCAAAGGAAAATATTTTATTTTGTATAGCAACTTAAAAGGTAATACAAAGGTTAAAGAAAATAATAATAACTTGCAAGGATATGATGTGATTCGGGACATGCTAAATTTTTAGCAGTTTTTCAACTTATCTCAATATTTGTTTACTTTTCATGAATTTATAACTCTAAAATATAGCCATTTCTTGTAGTCAGTTGAATGTTTAAATAAAAATAATGGAAAAGGGTCACAAGGTGAGTTAAAGGTTCATCTAAAGAAATTCTCCAATCTTTGTTTTTTGAGGGGTGTGAGATTTTCTGCTTTATTTCATGTGTTTATTTTATTTCCGTGTATTGTGGACAGAAATGGCACTATTACATCTTTAATTGGAGAAGAAGTTCTCCTTGAGTTTTATATAAGTTTAGTCTACACTTTCTTCACCTTAGCTTCTCAGCCTCCAGGGACTTTCTCAGTCTCTAGTGCATTATCTAGTTCATATTGAAAATCTTCAAATAATATTAGTAGGGCCATTCGGCAAAGACAAACTTATCATTATTTAATAGCAAATTCAGTTCAAGCTTGATGTCTCCTTGTTTCCAGATCCATAAAGCAAGGATGTTGCCTTCACTTTGGCCATTATAAGCATGATAGAATTCAAGTAGATGAAGATGGCAGAATGATGGTTTATTAATCTTTTTTATTAATTTTTGTTGAGCTCTACATTTATCTCTGCTCCCCTTTCTGCCTCTCCCCTCTCCATCTCAACCTGCTCCCAAGGTCCCCATGCTCCCAATTTACTCAGGAACTCTTGTCTTTTTCTACTACCCATGTAGATTAGATCCATGTATGTCTCTCTTAGGCCCTCATTGTTGTCTAGGTTCTCTGGGATTGTGATTTGTGGGCTGGTTTTCTTTGCTTTATTTTTAAAACCACTTATGAGTGAGTACATGTGATACTTGTCTTTCTGGGACTGAGTTACCTCACTCAAAATGGTGTTTTCTCAAGTGTAAATGGATCAAAGACCTCAACATAAAGCCAGCCACACTGAACCTTATAGAAGAGAAAGTGGGAAGTACACTTGAAAGCATTGGCACAGGGAACCACTTCCTAAATAGAACCCCAGCAGCACAGACACTGAGAGAAACAATTAATAAATGGGACCTCCTGAAACGGAAAAGCTTCTGTAAAGCAAAGGACACGGTTAACAAGACAAAACGACAGCCTACAGAATGAGAAAAGATCTTCACTAACCCCACGTCAGATAGAGGGAGATCTGATCTCCATAATATACAAAGAACTTGAGAAACTGGTCATCAAAAGAACAAATAATCCAATAAAAAATGGAGTACAGAGCTAAACAGAGAACTCTCAACAGAGGAATCTAAAATGGCTTATTAAGCTTGATGATTTCAGTTTCTAGAATGCCCCTATTTGCCTTTCTGCTATCCAAATACATTGATCCTCCTCAATCTTTATTCATTTGTAATATTTGTTGCAAACCGAATGTGACTATTGAGTATAATTTTGAAAAATTATTTACATGTCATTTGCTTCACCTTATGTTCATGGTTTGCTGCTGGAAAGTCTGTTTTGAAGTCTGTGACCAGCTGTGAAACTTAATGATCACATGGTAAATCTACGCCTCTTGCAAACTCTGAGGAAGTTTGTTTACCAGCACTTGACCTAGGAGAGAAAGAATTAGAAATTTGTGGAATCAGTGAAAATTAAACACACTATCAGTGAACAAGGCAAGGAAAAGATAGACTATGTAATCCCCGATTAGAAATTAGTTCAATGAGAAGAATATCTATGTAACATTGTGCAGCAGAGAAAAATGAAAATTTCTAAATTTTATTCAATGCTTGTGTGTGTGTGTGTGTATGTTCAAGTGTATGCATGTATCTATGTTGGGAGATATGTGGATGTTTGCATATAACACAGATGTCAATGTTTGGTAACTTCTTAGTCATATTTTCACCTTATTTTAAAGACATGGTACTTTTGAATCTGGACTTCACCAACTGGCTAGATTGGGTACCCATCCAGCTCCAGGGATCTTCCCATCTTTGTTTCTCCATCTCTAGGGCTGTAAGCATGCCTTGCCTGGTTTCTCTCTCTTTGTGTGTCATTTTTTAAAGTAGCATGGTGCCTGGTGATTGAAAGCAAGTTCCTCAAAACTTACGCAGCAGCACTTAGTCAATTTATCATGGCCCACAGATACTTAAATATTTCCCGGGTGGTGATACATCCCTCAGTGTTCATTCGTTTTATACCATCATTCTTAAATGTGAGACAATAAAAAAACTCTAGAGGATGATGGTAGAAAGGTGAACCAATAAAACTAAAAGAAAATGTAATGAAAAAAGGAAAAGAAGTTCCCCACTTCCCCCAACACACAAATACTAAGAGAAATAAAGACAGCAGGGGGGCATGATAGTATCAAAAGAAGGATGTAGGAAAAAAGTCATATGGCAGTGTGCTATCACACAACACAATTAGAAATGTATTTGGAAGCATAGTATATTACATATGATATGAAAGAAGAAGGGGTGAAACTGGGGGCTAAAGAAGTAAGTAGGGATGAGGTAGAGCGATAAGAGAGCATAGTGTTAGTGGGTGAGCTAATGAAAATTAAAATGTGAGAAAAGTTTAATGAATATTCACTAGGTAGCAAATCAGTTTCAAAATACATTTAAAAAAAAGACTTTGAATGGATGTATCCTGTTAGTGAACTAAAACTACTCCCAGAAGACATTGGTTATTAAATGAAAATCACAATACAAAGAAAAGACTACCCATACAAGACCACAGAGGTCTCCAAAGCAGCACGGGCTCTTACCATTGCCCTTGGTTTTCCCACCAAAGCTACATAGTAAGAGGCAGTTAATGAAGATAACAAGCATTTTGTCTATCAGCCATAGAAAGAAGATCATTCTCAAGACAATTCAGAAACTTCCTTCTGTCTGTCTAGTTTTTATAGCACAGAAAGGTGGTACGTTGGCTGCAAAGAGGGAAAAGATCTCAGTCATTTTAACTAGTCCTCAACCCACCATGCCACAGGACATACCAATGTGCCAGGAAAAGATATCCTAGGAGATTGGAGATCCTAGGATAGAACTTGGTATTTTTATCTACCTAAATGCTCATACTATCTAATCACCTTTTAAATATTTATGTTTATACTAATATGCCTGGGATTCTTCCATAGTTGTTCAGAGAAACTTCATTTAATACGGACAGAAGTCAATGGGAAGATGCATAACTGCTCCAAGTGAGGAGAATAAGACCCCGAGTTCTCAGTCCTATTGGGTCAAGTTCACCACTGCCCTCAATCGAGGCGCAGGAAACATGTGGAAGAGGAAAAAAATGTGAGATCTGGATAATGGGAAAGAGTGTTGCTATATGCTGTCTTCAGGACATGCTATAGCTTTCAGCCTTCTAAACTCACAGAAGATGAGTTTTCCAGCACAGGTGATTGTGATCTACACCTTCCTAGAAAGCCATTAGCAGTTGTTAGCTGCTGGGAGAGGGGAAATCATGTTTTTTGAGGGTGTGACCACTGGTATGTGTATCACTGATTAGATATAGTGTATTATCCAAATAAAAAAATAAGACATCAATTTGGAAAGAAGATGTGTTTGAGGGAAGGATAGAGATGGAACTTAAGGTAAAAATGAGGGATAGATCTGATAATTTTATATTCATATTACCAAAGGGAGAAAATTATGTATACAAATGCACGTGAAAATAATTTAAGAATGCAGCAGAAGTGGTAAGAATAAAGCAGTAAAAGTTCCTCAACATGGAACCCAAACCTCACTCACCAACACACTGTAGTGTTGTGATTGTGGTTTCAACATTGGAAGATCTTAAAGCTATAGAAGTAATTCAGGTCTGCCTTGAGTGAAGGTTACTAGAAACTTGACTGCAGTTTCTAAGTCTTTGGGTAGACAGGTCCTTCATATCTATACTTCTGTGAGTGTTTTGTGTGGATATGTTCACATGAAAGAGGCGCCCATGGAAACCAGAGGCATCACAGCTCCCTGGAGTTGGAATTAAAGGTGGTTGTAAGCTTCCAGAAGTTAGTCCTGGGAACTCAACTCTAAGAACTACTGAAAGAACAGTATACACTCTTTACTGCAGGGCTATCTTTCATTACATTTATTTATGTAAGTGACCTAAGACACTGATAAGAAAAGGAGGTAGAATAATACACAGGTAAAATACTGTCACATCATACTGGCTAACAAACTCTTGATTACGATAAATTCATGACAATTTATTAGCATATATATATTGTGAGTGGAATCATATAAATTTACATTGCAATATATATATGTATATATATATATATATAGTTTCCTTTTCTCTGTTGTATTTAAATTTCATCTTTATAAGACTACTAGTCTAAAAGTCTTGAGGAACAGAGAGAAGTGATATGATCAGTTCCTATGCAAATACCAATCCAAGCACATTGGGGGTTAGCACCCATTATTAGTCCAGGTCCATCCTTTCCATGCAGGAATCTACATCTCCAGAATATAAACTGCAGTAGCTTTTCTTTGAATGAGCCAATTATAAAACTACATGCAGTTATTAGATGTTTTCTATACCCCAGGGTCTCCATTCAACAGTTCACGTGTTTAGCTTACCCAATCTTCAAAAGATATCCAAGGAATCTGAGACTGGGAGGAATTTAAAGACTTGTCTAAGGTCATGGAATTGGTATGAGACACGTGTAGCTCATTTCTAGGCACTCCATAGTGACAAACTGCAGTCTGATACAGAAATGGGTTTCTAAGAGTATGCATGCTCAGCCTATGATCCCAGGAAAAACCAGATTCAGAAGAAGACCCACTAAACTCCGTACTTAATTTGCAATAACACTGTGCTGCCCAATTCCTAAGCAGCAATATTGCTCTTCAGCAGATATTATTTACCTTATAAATTCATCTTATATTCAGTCTTACAAAGAAGTGTTTGGAAATACATGCCATTTGGAGATCTATTCAAAGAGAAACAAAGATTGTATTGATGAAAATGAAACTCTGAATTCACCTGCCTCCCCAAATACATTTCATAGTTGAGCCAATAAATTCTGGCACTATTCAATGACTGTGATGTTAGCAACTGGATTTCAGGGTGTTAAAAGGCTCAGAGCTATTCAGCCTGGGTTGCTAATGATGCATTCTGATGAACTTGACACACTGGCACACAGATATGTTTGGCACTGTGGAATTCTACTTTAAACCTGAGCCTGGTGCTCAAATTTATTGAAGTAATCTGTATTAATTATTTAAACGTCGTGATCCTGAACACCTGACAGTAAATACTGTGCTTTCCTCCATGGACCTTGAAACTGGATCAGGGAGAAATGTCCTTGGCAGCAGGCGCCCTCCTCACATTTCCAAGTTCTGCTTTTAGGTCAGAAGGACCTATTTTTCCTGTGTTGAGCCTTTAGCAACATTGACAGCTGAGACTCATATTGCTATACTGTGCCAATTATAATCATTTCAAAGCTGCTGTTTTTCTAATGACTTAATTTCATAGAAAAATAAAGTGCTGTTTGAACATAGTTAAAAGAATTCAAGATTAGCGATCAGGCAGAAAAATTGCAGAGACTGTTAGTGCCAAAGTCGTCTTGCTTTGTCATGAAAAGAATCCAGCTTAAATTTCACTCTGAAATTTATTGGGCAAGTAACCTAGAGCAAAATTTGAGTTCTCAGTTGCTATTATTAAATAGACACAATGATATCTTATTTTCAGGAGTACTCAGAATTAATTTATTTCTATGACCTCATAAAAATGTAAGACAAACAAAAGTGAGTGATTGAAAAAGATTATTAATATATCTTCCCTGTAAGAAACTATGGTTGTGTATTTCTTGGTGTTCCAGTTCTATAGTTTTGAAACAGCTGAAAATAAGAATCATATTGTTTAGAAAGCTCAGCTAAAGAAAATCAGTCAATTAGTCTATTCAAATCTCATCAGTAAAATTCTCCCCTCCTGATTTAACTAGAATCTCCTCAGTAAATGGGGAGGTTCACTTTTATTTTTCATCAAACCTAGAAAAGAATGTTTAACTACGGTTGATGAGTTAGAATCTTTCTTTTAATACAAATGCATTTCATATGTGATTTTCATGTTTAAAACTTTAACATGCACTATGTAATTGGTCCAAATGAGGCAGTAGTATTAAAACATAAAGAATAATAATGGCTTATATTTTATTACCTAGAAATAAATAATAATAATACTGAAGAGAGAAGGCAAAAGGCACTTGGCCTGAGTACTGCCATTTTGACTTCAGACTCCATTTTACCTGTAGGTTGAAATAAAGTTCAGGTTCCCAAGGCCCGGGGGAGCTGAGAACTTTCCAATGGCTGATCAACCTCCTCCCTAAACCACAGAAATAGTCATTATGTATTTTTAGTTCTCTAGAAACACCATGGCTGTTCCTAACAATAGAAGGAACAAATGAATCTGATTGATTGGACTGAAAGGCTTGCATTGTTCTGACAATGATGGAACATTCAAGGGAGCCCCTACTCTCTAAATCCTGATGGATGAAAATTGTAACTATATTTTGGCAACAAACGTTTGTGATTTTTATGCTTATAAACTCCACTTTTGCCCCTCCTTGGGGCTGTCAGGAGGATAAAGGCTCCAGAATCCTTGTCCTGCAGCCGTGATCCATCAGTGACCCGCTATTTGGTGAATTATTAAAATCTTTAGAACCCATTAGTGCTGTCTCTCTTTTTCCTTGTGACCTCAAACAGTCTAGGTTTGCATTTACACATTTGTACATCTCTTTGTAACCATGATAATAAAAGAAAAGAGCATAATTGAGAAGATGGTGGGGTATAGCAACTCAGGAATGGCTGGAGAAAGAACAGAAAAAAATGATGTAATTATATTTTAATTAAAGTATATTATATAGAAAAGAAAGATTGTTGACCAATTTTTATTTTTGACAGCCTAATGTATTTTTGCAATCTAAAATGGAATTTGATTTCAATAAAGATCCCAGAATTAGTTCAGCTTTCCTAAAAACTATGTGTGTATAAACATCTGTGATTAGATCATTGAGTGACATATGGTAACAATGACAGAAGAAGAAAAGTCATTTTTCACAGCTTTGACCCATCTCTACAACATCACTGAAATTATTTCACTGAAATTATTGTTCACCATCTTTAAATGTCATTTTCAAACTTCATTTTGATTTTGATGCAATTTTCATAAGAGCAAATCATCCAGACGCATACTCTCCTTTTTTTTTCATTGATTGTCCATGTTTCTGAGATGCATAGCTGGGATATCAACTGTGTTTTGTTTGGATATAATGATATAAATGAACATTTGAAAGATCTACCTAACTCAAGGAACCAATATTTTTCAAATAGCCAATGCATGGCAATGCTAACCCTTGCACAAGTACATCACTAGTTCCAACTGCAAGACAGACCAATGGATCTTCCAGAAATAGCATAAGAGAATATATTGCTCAGGATGGGGCTTCAGATTCTACAATACAATTAACCTTTGAGGTGAGACACACCGCCCAAGTCTAGACTAGCAATGAAGACTGTCTGTAACTCTCTTAAATAGTTACTAAAGTACTTCTGCATATTGGACCACATATCTTCATGAGGCAGGATTTAATTAGAACCCAAACAAAGCAACCTAACACTGAAGACCAATGCAGATACAGAGAGAAGCTGAGCTCCACTAGGCCAAGCACTGATGGGATTTGCATAAAAATAAAACAGTACCATTGTTACCACTAGATGGGTTCTTTTCTTGAAAAAAAAAAAAGACTGGTTTTTTTTTATAAAAATGTGCCGTTTTCTTTTATGCATAATAGGTTTATTACTAATTTAAATGCATAAACTAAATATGAAATGAAGTAGGCATTTAAAAGTTCATGATGGGAAAAACAGTTCTCAGCTCTGGATGGTTAAAGCAAGGAGTTATTCCTATGAAGGGACTTTTGCCAACATTGCGTTTTAATTAATATTTACACATGGATATCTAATCCATCTCACTGCAGACATTGTAAAAAGCAATTTTAAGACAGCATATTCTTCAAAACAATCTACACCCTAGAGTTCTAGGGTGACCGGAAAATAGGTGGAAGGTGTTAAAAGAAGCTCAGGAAGAAGGCAAAAACAAGTTCCAGATTTGTGAGCAGAAAAAACAGACAAGAGGAAGACTCAGTTGTATAGCATATGGTTTAAACACAAGCAAAGTCCATAGATACTTGCACTCCTATGTCTGTCCCAAGAGAGACAGTCCGCCTCCACATCTTCACAAAGAGTATCGGGTGGCATCCTATTACACTATCCCATACCACCTCACAGCATCCATAGTGTCAAACCCCATTGGAGTCTCCAGTAAAATGCTTCAGTTTATTGAAGACATGGGATCAATGCAGGTCAAATGAATACAAATGAAATGCATAGGGCTAGGTCGAAGTTTATGTGGGGAGAAGTCTAATCAGTTAGAGCCTCGGAGATTGAAACAGAAGAATGAAAGTCCCATCAACATCACCATTGCCATAGAGCATTTGTCTAGGGCAATATAGCACTCATGGGTAGTCCAATATTCTTAAGACAGTTTGGAGTTCTTTTTAACCTAGGAGAAATGGAGTATCCATAACCTAAAATAAAAAAGCAGCAAATAACCACATTCATCAGAAACAGTTAAACCGCACCTCTTGAAAACTAAAGTTTCTGATGTTCAGCAAGTACAAAAATGAGTTTTCCTAACCAATAAATATAGGACATATACTATATATATATATATATAGTATATGTAATACTATATATTATGTATATATTATGATGTATGACATAGCTCATAAGCATATATGATATCTATTCATACAAGTGTGTTTGTATGCTATTGTCAAGGAATAAAACATATATTGTAAAGTGTCTATATACAATTATTCTTTATAGCCTTAAGCCATTCTTTTGTAGAAAAATCAGGTTGCAGACAGAGCTATTTAAAAGTATACTTCTAGTTCATGTCAAGGACAACATACACGAATGCTTTTCTTACCCTTGTAAGGATGTTGGAGCATTTTGAATTCAGTTCTGAGAGGAGTTTTGATCAGGGCCGAGGCCAGAAATAATGGCATACCAGAAACCAGAGGCCTTGAACCAGACCAATGACTCTATGCGATGAACATTTTGTTTCGTGGGTGAAACTAACTGGATAAAAGGGTGTACTGCATGGCGACACACCACAGCTCCCGAAGCCACTGGGCTGAGGTGTTGGGAAGATGGAGGAAGGAGCTAGGTGGGTTTCTTGTCCATTTGATTGTTTCTTTTAATTAATTTGTGAGGGGCAGATATGCAGGGACTGGGAGCTGAGTGGGATTGTGGTCTATGATGTGATATTTCGAACGAATCAATAAAGAACTATGTTTAAAATAAAAAAAAGACATATCTAGTTAAAAGGATAATTTGGTAAAGTGTAGGAATAAAGGAAAGGAATATATAGTCTAGTGGAAATTATTTTCTATTGTGAGTAGTATTGTTTGTATATCATGAACTCTTAGACAAGTTATTTAAAAGCCTTGACTTCACAATAACATCTGTTTGATGGAAAAAGTAACATGTCTTCAAAAATTTGTTCAAGGAATCAAGGGAGAATGAGTTATGCCTTAAAACAAAATTCTGTCATGAAGAAGGGATATTAGCAGGACACAAAAGCTGAGACAGGCAGCACACGGAAGGGACACAGGAGTACGTCATTTAGAACAGTGGTCCTCAACCTTTCTGATGCCGAGACCTTTAATACAGTTCCTCATGTTGTGGTGATCCCAGCTATGAAATTATTTTGATTCTACTTCATAACTATAGTTTTACTAAAGTTATGAATCATAATATAAATATTTGATATGCAGGATATTTGATATGTGACCCTCAAAGGGATTGATACCTACAGATCGAGAAGCACTGGTTTAGAGCATGCAAACCCTGAGGGAAGGTTGTATACCAAATCATTTTTATACAGACACACACTCAAATTGCTCTATCACAGGAGGAGTTCCATTCATTTACACGAATATCTGGGACAGTTGGGGCAATGTGCAGGATTCTGACAGAGATAGTGGGCTTTACATTTTATGTAGATGATGTTATATCCTTCCCAATCTTGACTGAAAAGGTCTCAGAATTAATCAGTATTTCTTAAACTGTTCATTGATTTCTTCTGAAGGAAATGAACAAAACCCTTAGCTCACTCCTCAACCATGCTTAAACAGAATTCTTTGGTGATAACCATTAAATGTTTAATCCCTGAATTATTTTTCCTTTTTTTAATGTGCATTAAATAAAATAAGTCTGAAATAAAGTATTTATCTTGACAGATAACTACTAAGAGACTTTGTTAAAAACAGAAGAAAATAAGATAAAATATGAAGAGTCAGGCTGACAGTGAAGGAGAGAAGTGTGAAAATTATTTTGTTAAGAAATTGGATTCTTATTTCATAAGGTAACATGAATGGTATAAAAGATTTTGACATCGTATATTTCATACACGTTAAATATATCATCTTGTCTAGATAATTTGTAGTCAGGGCCATAAAAATAGTAATTCTAAGATTTACACATGAAAGAGGGTACAGAATTTGCAATGATCATTTAAAGCTAATCTGATTTTCCCCTTATTTATTTATATCTCCTTTTTGCCAATGTTGTATATAAATCATGCTTCAAGGTCTGTTTGCTTCTGACTCATGAGAATTAGCTTGTATCCTTTAGTTATGTGGAAGTGTAAGAAGACCAGCATTTAATTAGAAACATGTCATCTCAGATTTATGTAATGGGCTGTAACCTTGCCAATGCTTCCTTTACTGCTGGGGAGAAAAAATCAACCATTCGAAAATGCACATTTCCTTCTGGTACACAGCACAATTTTAAATCAGTGTGCTCCCTCTGCTTGCTTTTCTTTTTCTTCTTGTCTGTTCTAATCTCACATGTTTTTCTTTATGTTTTCTCAGCATTGCATAATTAATGTTTTCAACTCTTCCTTGCTTTTTAAAAATGTACATGTTGTGACTTAAAAGAAGATATTGTTGCTTTTTTCAGGCTACTGAGATGTGTTAATGGCTAAAGGCATTTGAGGTTGGTCTCCTGAATCCAAATGGTGGAAGTAGACAACCAATTTCCTCAAAATTTTTCTTTCATTTCCATGTGTTTCCTGGTATACAAACATATGTGCACAAGCACGGACACACACACACACACACACACTAAAAATGCTATTGTTTTTGTTTTTCCTATTGGGAACCAAAAGACTGCCTGAGCATTCACATTTTAAAAAGTTGCATATGTTGTAGCCAAATGTTTATAGGAAATTGAGATCCAACCTTTGCTTACAAGCAAGCAAAATTATTTGCAAAAACAAGTAAGTTCTTATCAGTCACCATTCAATTCTTTTAAAAGCCTCAAGAGTGGGAGGAAGACATTACCTGTACTTGGTTGATAGGTATCTGTTCATAGTTATAAAAGGGTTCCACATCTTCCAAAATGGCATCATAGACTTCTGAGTCATAGTTAAAGAGCTCTGTAGTCGGGGCAGTCAATGCAGCATCAAAGATGACAAGTACCAGGACAATTCTTGCTAGCATTTTCATCTTCCAAGCTTTCCTAACCATAGAATATAAAATTGTGCAAATATATAGTTGATAATACATCATTATTATTTTTCTAACATTTTAACAGGTATAAAGGGAATAAAAATTACTTTTGATTTCTTGGTATTTTGTTTTAATTATTGATGACTGAGACATAGACTGAAAAAGCAATAAGAATACACATCTAAAAGGCAGTATTTGCATGACTGAGAGGGGTTTGCACACACATAGTAATAGTGAAACTTTTTGCTCTGCAATTGTTAGGAAGCATAATTTGTTTTCTTTTATAACACAGGGCTTTGTAGCAGTTCAGACTCAGTCTTAGCCCTAGCATCTCACAATTTTAGTTTTGTATGTATACCTTTGACTAGAGTTTAGTTGAAGGACAAAAATCTTATGCTTAAATTTAAGTGTTTACATTGTCAATATCAAGTATATTAATTAATAACCAATTGTTCACCATGCAAAATAATATAGTCTCTTACTTAATGTGTAATATAAAAATATTTTATATGTTGGACTTCTCTTTTGAGTTTAAGGACAGTGTCTGTGGATTTAATCCCTCTGAACACACAGAGAAAGGAATTTATTACTTTTCTACTTAAATGCAGCTTTGGGTACTTGAAACAAGCCTTTATGAAGCTGATGAAAACAGAGGGACTGGGGATTCCCTGACAATAAGAACAGGACAAAGGGTCCCTTTCTATCCTCTCATATGCTTAATTCTGATAGTTTTTTTTTCCACACTTGATGAACTTGGTTCTATCTCAGTTGCCTTTGGAAATAGTTTTGTAGGTTGTGGATTTAGAATTGTTGGAAGCATTGACCAGTGCTCTTCCTTAGTAGGGCAGCATGGTTCACAAATCCTCTGCAAATCATGCTCCACAGCCAAGGGTAAAGTATCAGCAGAGCTGAAGCTGAAAATTAAGTTTTTTTTGTATATTTCTAGCAAATTCCAGCAGTCAAAGAAAACATACACTCCTTAATCCTGCTTCTCATTTCTTACTCTCTCTGTAATTATAAATGTCTGCATATAAGGGTTTGTTAGCATTTGGCTTTCCCAGTAAAGTCACCATGGCAAGGACAAGCAGCTTGTGTGAAATAAAATTTATAAGCATATCAATGTGCATTTTTCTGCAAGTGTTTATCGTCCTTCAAGTAGCTATAAGTGTATTTAATGCAGTTGTTAGTTAATTTTTTCAGGTGCTGTTCATATTAAAATAGTCCAAAATTACAATCTTACTTTAAATTTTAAATATTTATCACAAAAGACATCCTAAAATGAAAGTGCCATATAGTTATCAGTACATTTTAAACACCTGAAACATCACTAGTCCCACCTCTGCATAATACTTCAGTCAATATCAATCAATATTGTCTGTCTCTACTGCCAAAGGCTGTGGCCAGTGCCAGAGTTATTGATTTAAAGCATATATTGGAAACCACAATAATTTTATTCACATATGTTATAACTATTAAGATTAACTATTTTGCCCAGTTATTAATTCCTAAGCTAATCCACAAGTTTGTATTTTCCAAGCAAAATATTAGTGTACAGTCATCAGTAAAATTAAACCAAACCCACTGGATTAAAGACCAGCAGCAGATCTTAAAGCAAGTTGAATTATTTTTTTACAGGTTGTTATACTAGGGAGAAAAAGAAGAAAACAAGTGTAAAATCTTACCTTTGGCTCCGAGTTGATGAAGTAGCACGAAATGACTGAGGATGCAGAGCCCTTGGTATTTGCCCCTGACCAATGGATATGAATTCTGGTCTGTGGGAGGTGGAATTTATAACACTCAACCTTCTGTTTGGAAAATCTAACCTGGAGAATGCTTCTCTGTCTTTAAAAACCACACATTATTTTATAGTCACACAAGCTAAGCTGCATAATCCCAATTACACAGTACACAAAGCTTTCAATGGTGTTAATTAGTTATCATTGCCAACATGCCACCTAAAAAATTTAAGTAGAAAATTGTTAGTTTTAATGCATCTCATCCATAACAAATTCATAAACTTTGAAAGGAAGGGAATGAACACACGTTATTATAGATGAAGGATTCTTAAGTAAATAGTCTAATAAATATTTTCCCCACACTTTGCCTGTCTTAAATTACTTTCTTCATTTTTCACTGTTAACTGAAATCTCAAATGTTGCAAAAGCCTCACCTATTTTACTTTGTGTAAGAAAAGATATCCAAAATTATGCTGATTGCCTAGACCGCTTTGATAACAGCGAACAATGAACCTTTTGTATGAAGAAGTTTAAAAGCCTTATTTCTAGAAATAATGCACAAATGCGATCTGAGTGTTCTAGAAAGTCTCCTTTTCCTCTTTTATCTAACAGAGCCAAACAAATCAAATTACATAAGAAAAAAAATTTCTAAATTAAAAAAAAAACTGCTTTAAACTTTTGTTATGGGAAATAGTTTGTAAAGTTGAGTTTCATTACAGGGAGAGAAAAAAAGTGTGTTAGTTTTCCATGCCTTACATTCCAAACTATAGAAGACCTAAAGTAGCATCTTCTATAATGTTATATTTTATGGACTTCTAGAAGCCCAACTCTTGTGCATCAAGAATCTTTCCTACATGACCAAACTAAATAGCTGTATTGGATTCTGAAAGCCAGTTTGGTTCTGGGCAAACTTATGTGTAATATTAGGGTCTATTCTCAGGATATAACCTTTCCCCAGTCTTTTCTGCCTTCAACACATCTTTCTCCACCCATCCTGCTGAGAGTCTCGAATCCATCATTTCCACCATCAAGACTTGCTTTTAACTGACAGGTTTAATTTAATGCATATTCCTTTTGTTGGGATGAACTTTATTTAGAATGGAAATAATAATGATGACTATGGTAGGAAGCCTGTGAAGATCACCCAAAAAACAGACTATCTTGTAGCAGGGCATTTTTCCTGATCCTTCATGTGGAGAAAATTAGATTGTGGTTGAAAGGCCAAATCTTGGTTCCTGTACCAGTTCTGTTTAGCAGCAAAGTCCTGCATTGAGTCAGACAATTTATAAGCTCTTAATTCTTCCAATGTGCTCTTAGGCAGTATGATTATCACTACTCATAGACGGGGACATTCAAAGTCAGATGCTAATATCCAGCATTACGCATGGCACAAGAAAGAGAAAAACCAATTGTATTTCCCATTGTTTCAGTACCCTGTGTCTTGGATGATGCTGAATTTATATGATGGCCGTGGGTTTGGATGATAAAGGCAACGGTAGCTCTCAGATCCTTAGGTTCTATTTTAAACCTGTTTACCTATCAGTAGATTTTAGTGCGCTAGGATTTATTTTAGAATAATAAGTAAGTTGACAAGAATCCATGAAGTAACTAATATTTCTTTTACTTCTCGTATTACTTAAGTTCTATGTGCATACTGACAAGGAATGGAAGCATTAGACAGGCATAGAGCTTCCTTCAAGATTCTGCCTGATTTTTGAGGATTAATTCCAGAAATAAATATTCCCATAATGTCCACTGGTAAACTGGTGTTTAAATGATGTCTTCCTCCAGTTTCAGAATACTATCTACCAAAGTAGTAGACATGTTACTTTAATCACAATTTAAAAGCCAAGACTAGCAGGGCATGATGAAAGAGTGCTTGTCTTGTCTTTGCAATACTCTGGGTTCAAACTCAAGCACTTCCCAATGAGACCGCAGTGATGCCTATAATCTCAGCAGTCGGGTAGTAAGAAGAACCAAAATTTAAAGCCATCCTCTGATATGTGAGTGTAAAGCCTGTTTGGGATACATGAGCCTCTGTTAAAATAAAATAAATAGACAGACAAGATACTTGTCATCATACAAAATTTAAGCAAAAATTTTAATTCCTCAAGCTTTTCAAATTAACCACACTTACATTTATTCTTATAAAAAATGTTAATTTCTTGAATTATTTCCCTTGATCTTATTTGGGCTTCTTGCAAAGTTTCAAAATCTGTTTGGAACGGCTAGTGTTCAAGTTTGCAACAACCTCCTGGGGAGCTAATCACCATTGAGCAGGGAGGAAGGATTAATTCCCACTTCCAGTCTGCTTCATCCTCAGTAAACATCTTTTAGTCTCCTGATAATTTTCCTAATAGAGACTAAGCTTGTTTATCAGAAACCCCAGGGAATCAGTTAATATGACAAGTTGCATTAGCTCATAACTGAGGCTTTATGGAACCTTTTTGGCCTGTAAGCTCCAAGACATTTCACAAAACCTTTTGGCTGCAACTCTTTACAGAATCAAAGACTAGGTTGATTGCTTCAAGAGCATTAGTGCTGGAAAAAGAAAGGAGAAAGACTTTTTCTAATGATTAGTTCTTTCTATTCTGTAGCAATGGTTATCCAAAAGCAGCAGTCACAATCCATTACCTTCCCTTGGCTCTCGTTCTGAGAGACTGTATCAAAGCAGTACAAGTGAGGACACATACATTATACCCCTGATGCTAATCAATGAATCTATTGCTCATAACTTTTAGTTATTTTCTTATAAGGAACTATGAATCCCCCCACTGCCTTGGACGCTTTCTACACATCAGGAGGGGTGCAAAACCCCATTTCTACCAGTGTTACCATAAACCCACATGCACCAAATTGCCTGCATCCAGAACCGGAGGCAGTTCCCTCCCTCCCACAATCACTGAAGCCTGATCTGCAGTCTGTAAATATAATAGGTGTCTTTGTTTTCTTGGGGAAGATTTTCCTTTCCTTACTTTATCTTGAAAAGCATAGCTCCTGACAAAAGATTTTCTCTGGCGGCCATTTTCACTTCTATTTCATGGATGGGAGAATTTCTTCCCAACATTTTATCTTCCAAGAGATTTCTCCTCTTTGCTCTGTCAACAGGTGAATCTCTTCTGACTTTATGATACTTTGCTTCATTACCTACCACTTCTTGGTTTAGCACTCAACCTTGTTCCTGGCTCCCTCTACCTCCCACACATACCCGTGTCATCATGCCCAGTGACATGATTCTCCACAGACCTGCTTCGTTTGTCTTGGTGGCATGTTACTGTGCTGTCTTCTCATGGGTAGCAAGGCCACATGCCTAGACAGTAGCACACCATCCTTGTCACATCCTCCAACTGTCACTCCGGGTACCCTTGACTGTACTCGCCTCTTCCCTTCTGAGCGCTGCATTCCACAAGCTTCCTCATCTTTTCACTACGTTCCCTCTCCTCTAGCACTTATGGCAGATAATCAGTCAGCATAATTGTCTGCACTTGGACATATCCCTTCCCTCTCCTTCCGTCTATCACGAGAGGCTGCAGCTATTGCTATTGAAAACTATACAAAAGCCATGGCTGCTTTGACTTTAAATCCACAAAGGCAAGTTGTAGTGTTGACTGGTAGATAGTGCTTTTCTGCTGATTCTATTACTAACACTAAGAGCGATAGGTTGGAAAATGCATTTTGTCACACCATTTCCTGTATCTGCAGTTCTCCACATATGAGTCATGACCCCTTTGGGAGTTTGAACGACCCTTTCACAGAGGTCTCCTAAGACCATCAGAAAACACAGATGTTTTATGATTCATAATAGTAGCAAAGTTACACTTATGAAGTAATGACCAAGATAATTTTATGGTTGGGGGTTGCCACAATGTGAGGAACTTTAAAGGGTCTAGCATTAGGAAAGTTGAGAACCATTATCCATTACTCTTTATCTCATTACTTGTGGCGTACGATGCCCATCTGTGCTCTATGTGCTACCATACAGTTCATGAACCGGGCAAGGGGCTAGAGATTGAAACACACAACGACACAGAGACAGAGACACAGGTCATCCTTGATGCCAGAATGCCCCAAGAATGCTCCCTTTATTGTGTCCAGGGGCAGCTTATATAGGGATAGCCACACCCCAGCCAAATGCACCAGAAATCATTCCCCTGCCATCAGGAACTCCTGAGGGCCTTGTGCTCAGAGCAGCTGCAAGCATTACAAGTTGTTTACCAGAAATTCAGGATCTGGGGAGTTCACAGCTACCAACAATTACTGAAAAGGGACAAACATCGAGTGATTAGCTTTTTGCCCTCAAATCCACCTGCACTTATGACAATCCTTTGACTTTCCTTCTGTGTCTGTGCAAGAATTTATAAGTGTGTTCTCTACCCAGTGCCTGACATTTTGTTCTTTTTCATTTCTTACAGTCCACATTTGTCCACTTATCTTTTCTTGGCATCTCCTCCTTAAGCAGTTATCACAAGGATGCTTTCCTGACTCCTGCACACAGATGTAAACTTGATCTTTCTCATCCTATTTTGCATTATTGTTTGGTTCTTTTACCCATCTGCTTCTATACATGCATGCCAGTTTGGCCTCATTTCTGAGATTTCCTCACCTACTTTCCATATTGCTGACATTACAGGAGTGTCTGAACATGTCCACCTGCCTCATTCTGCTCTTACAAATTACTGATTTTATATAATATGAACCTGTTGTATATAAAGCCTACAAATTGTATTTCATCAACTTTGCTACTCAGAGTCACAGTTATATCTTCAGTCCTAAGACACTTGATCTACAATCCATGTTCAGTGTTCATTTCTTTTTTATTTGCAGATCTATTATATATCCATGTCTGTATGGGTGTGTATATGTGTATGAGAGTGCATATTCATCATGTGTCACCCTCTACTGCCCTCTTAGCTTTTGAGACAGGACATCTCATTGAACTAATTGACTCAGCTAATCTTATTGGTCCATTGACTTCATTCTAATCTGTCTGTCTTTGTTTCCTAAGAGTTAGGGTGACAAACTCATACCACCACAGTCAACTTTTTACTTTGGTGCCAATGATCTGAACATGTCCTTATGCTTTAGTGGTAGACACTTTAACAATTGAGCTATCTTACTAGCTCCCCCAACCATCATTGTCTTTAAAAGGATTAACTAAATGTTTGGCTGGATAATTAACTCATCACTTAATACCTGTCAAGATTTTTTTTTGGGTTATTCTAATAGACACAGTGATATTTGCATTGGTGACAATATCTTGTTCTTTACAGAGCTCATAAATTAATACTTTTTCTATGTTGTTTTCTTTACTTTTTGTTTTTGTTGCTAAACTATATGCCATCCAAAATGCTTTCTAAACTACTGCCTAAGGTTTCTTGAAGTAGGATTTAAATGTATTTGTGGATAATTCTGTCTACTGTCATATATAGAAATTTATGGCAAGGACATATGCTGAAACTCTGAGTTTATCTACCATTTAGTTTTCTTTCTGGTTAAAAGTTTAGAACACAAAACACCAAAATGGTCCAACAAAGGAAGTCGTACATTGTATTAATTATATGAGGAGAATGGGTTACTCTTTCTAGGACTTCTTTAAAGCTAAAAGTGGAGGAGGGGGTAATACCTGCTCCATATCTTTTACCTTTCAGGTTTAAATCACTAGAGAAAAGGGGATAGTATAAAAACATTTTCCTTTGTGATACTAGTTATAATCAAGCCAACTGATAACCATCACTCAAAAAGCTCTAGAAATGTTTATTAGAGAGAATTATATGGTGCAATTGTCTGTGTACTCACTTCACTCCAAACTCTGCTCAAATGTAACATCGGTTATTCATTCCCTGACTGTGCACTTAAAATAAGAACAATTTCCAAAAACACTTAAAACATTATAGCTTTATCATGCAAATTATTAGTTCATATATTACTTTTTTTCTAAATGGCATTTCCATAAAGACATTATATAACTGACTTTCTTATGTTGGTATATTTCCAGCCAATAACAGGTACTTGATGAATGCCCATTGTTCAATATACTAATGAACTAAGTTAGAACTTGGTAAAAAAGAAAGCTTTTCCTTTATGTCTTTGGTGGCCTGAAAGGAAAATGAAGGATGATTTCAACAAGACTCATGAAAGAAGAAGGAAGGTATTTTGAACAGAAGTCTCTGAATCTGAAAGCATTTTTGGCTGATTTCATGCTTCATTCTCTGAAGTTATGATTCCTATCTGTCTTCTCAGTGAACCAGATGGAATATGACAAGAGTAATGGACAGGATGAACTGTTTAATACATTCTGCTTTGTGTTTAGTTTATGACACATTAAATTTTCCAAATAGTTATTCAAATTTCTCATGCTTATTTAAAATATTTAAAATAAGAAATTGGATATGGTGCCACACACCTGTAATTACAGGCTGAAGCCTCCCAGGATCAGAAATTTGAGGACAGCCTGGGCTGCAAAGCAACTACAAGACCAGCTTGTTCAAGTTAGTAAGACCTGGACTCAAAATAAAAATGAAAAATTGCTAGATAAATAGCTTAACAGTAGAGTACCTGTTCAGTATTTGTAAAACCTAAGCTCAATCCTTAGCACTAAAAACAAGAAGATAAATAGATATATGATAGTTAGATAGATAGATAGTGATAAATAGATAGCGATAGGTAGATAGATAGATAGGTACATAGATACATAGATAGTTAGATGATAGATAGTGATAGGTAGATAGATAGATAGATAGATTACATACATACATACATACATACATACATACATAGATGATAGATAGCAATAAATGAAGTTATGGAATCAAACACCATCAATGTTCTCTGTGTTATTGTAATGTGACTTAAAGCTATTTCTTTTCACGTGTCTTCTTGATGTTGTACTTCCTGTAATTCTTTTAAAAACTTACTGTAGAGCCTAAGAAATGGCTCAAAGATTAAAAGTTCCTGTTGCTTGTTCTTTTTTAAATGTCTTTTTTTAATTTGTTGTGTCTTTCACATATTGCATCTCGATCCCATTCATTTCCCATTCTTTTGTATCCACCCTCTGTCCTTGTAACCACATCCCAAAATAAAATAAAGAAAAGAAAACTTAAGGTAAAAGAAAAAGAAGAAAAGGGGCAAATCTCATCATGGGAGCTGTAGTGTAACGGAGTGAGTCATGAAGTAAACCCTTTTTTACACATATCTTTATGATCAAATGTTCATTGCAAAGAGTTCTTGTTTGAGGCCTCTTATTTTCCACTATACTATATAGTATCATATACTATACTGGGTCCTCACTGGAATTCCTCTTGGATAACTTGGTGTTTCTCTGTGTCATGGAGATTCTGCAGCTTTGGGTCTGCAGGACCAGCCCCTTCATGTGCTCTCAGAGATCATCGATGGGTTGGATGTTGGCGTCAGCCAACACATACACCTGGATCTTGGCCTGGGTAGTTGCAGGGTTGGTTGATCAGTCTCACAGCTTTCCCCTGTCTCTACCACCAAGATGAACTCTCAAGCATGGTCCTGGCTAGTTCAAGCCTTGCAATGTTAAGCAAGGGGTGGGGCCAATTCTGCTTTTGTGCCCTCAGGATTGGCTCTCCCACTCCTATACCTGTAGAGCCAGCTCTACTGCCCAGGTTAGGTGCATGGGAAACTCTCTGGAGGGCTGTAACTGGTGAAGGAAAACAGACATCACCATGGCCCTGGGTGGCAAATAAGACACCCACCTCAACCCACTCCTTCAAATATGCCTCTTTCCATAAGAAATGAAACTTCCCTCCCCCTCCTTCCATATACCACACCACACATTTGCTCTCCATAATAGTGCCTGTCTACCCAGGTGAGCCCATGTCAGTCTGCCCCAGTCCTGAAGGTATGTCCCTTTGCCCCTCTCTGTCCATCATGGTGCTAGGCAGGATTGCCCAGGTTTTGCTGCTTGTTCTTTAAGAGGACCAGAATTTGGTTACCAGTACCTATGCTGGGCAGCTCACAACCTACTTTAACTCCCCTCCAGGGGATCTGTTGCTTTACTTTAACTTTTGTGGGCACCCACATGCAAGTGCTCAGACACACTCTCAGACACATACACACACACACTCTGTCACACACATGTAAGTAGAAACTAAGTATTTTTTGAAAGCTTTATTGTTTTAGTATAAATTGTCCATAGTCATTATCAGAAAACTTAATGGTGATAAGTATTTTGGGAGAAGGAAAAACAAAACACAAATGTTTGTTCCTCAAAACATTATGTCTGTAAAAGAAAAGGCAGATAATGTCTATAGATTGATTTTACAGGATATTATAGAACATCGTGTGTTATATTATTTACATTATATAACTCTGCTTACATCAAATGTAAAAGAAAAATTGCCTTAGTTGAGGGAATTGTTGAAAATCAGATTTCATTACCAGAAATACTAGTCTAAAGTTATCCATTCAGCATGTATCCCAGTGAACACTGTTTGCTTAAACATATTTTAATGAATCTAGGGTTTAAGTTAATCGTCATAACAATTTTATAAAATAATTACTATTGCAGTATTCCCCACGGTCATCTAACTAGTGATTCAGAATGAAACTGAAAATAATCTGTGCGTGGATTCAGATCATTCGCTTTGTCCTCTCCGGAAAGTTGGCCTTTGATATTGTCAGCTTGACACAAACTAAATCATTTGAGAAGAGGGCACCTCAGCTGAGAATTTGCCTCCACAAAACGAAGCTATGAAGAAACCTGGATGTCATTTTCTTAACTGATGAGTGACTGGGAAGGGCCCAACTCATTATGGGTGCCCTCCGCAGGCTGGTGGTCATGGGTTCTATAAAAAATCAGGCTGACAAAGCCAGGACAAGCACCCCTCCAGAGCATCCTCTGTGTTAGCTCCAGCCTCCAGGGTCCTGCCCTGTTTTGAATTCTTGTCCTGACTCTATCCGTAATGAATAGGGACGTGGAATCATGAGTCAAATAATCCCTTTCTTCCCCAATTGCCTTTCAGTCAGTGGTCTTTCCTTCCAGCACAGTAACTCTAAGATGGATACATGCACTGTGACATCTCATACTTAGAGTCTTATGATACTTGCAATCATTTTTCTTTTACGAATCAGCCTCTATGTAAAATGCATGGTTTTGAGACAACTCTGTCTTTATTTCTAGATCTTTACTCAAGTCTCTTCTGAGCTGTGCTTCCCAGGTCTCTGTATGTTAGAGAGCACCTGCAATGTTTCTATTATGAGGATAGATTATTTGGTAAGATTTTCTTGGGTCTCAATTTTCTTAAAATGCTGGGTATTTGCATCATTGTCTTCTGGCACTAATGACTGTAATGGGAAATATGAAGTGTGCTGATTATTTTTCAGTGTTCGGGTCACTTCCTATTCTGTAGGGGATCATAAGGTGTTTTCAGAATTTAACTGTGGTAGCATCTCCAAATGGTGAGCTGGATTCTATGTTTCTGTCTCATTGTTTCCTGGAAATAACACAAAGTCTGTATTTAGAAGTTATTATTTAACCTTGATTGCTGTACCTTTTCTATGTCATTAAATTATTGGGTTTTTTTTCTTTTCTTTTTGAGACAGGGTTTTGTTGTAGCTGTGAAGCCTGTTCTAGAACTAGCTCGTGTAGACCAGGCTGGCCTTGAACTCACAGATATCTGCCAGCCTCTGCTTCCCAAGTGTTTGGATTAAAGCCATGCACCGCCTCTGCCTAGCTAAATTATTCTTTTCTTTTAAAGCTTATTTTGATCATTTGCCCCAAATACTAGCAATATTGTTTGAATTTTATTTTGTTTTTATTTAATCTCATATTTTTTTTCAGTTTTGTAGCTTTATTACTTTTATATGTAGAGTCTTCATCTTCCTGGTTTTTCTTTTTTTGCCTTTAGGCTTGTTCCTAAGGAAGAGCAAAGGCCTGGCCTCTGTTGGAACCTTCTCTAACTGAGCTCCATCTGACTTGTGGTAAACAGATTCAGTCAATCACAGGCTCAATCTCAGAAGTGAAAAAAAAAATAAAGTCTAAGTGCTTCTGAAGGCCTTAGGTTAGGAACTCAAATGTACCAAACTTTGAAATTGAACCATAAGTAGATAGGAGACTTACTCTCCTGGTGACTGTATCAGCAGGCTGTTCTTTTGGGAATGGGGAAGTATAAATGGGACAACTTCAAGATATATTTGGTGAAATAAAGGGTTTATAGGAAACTCAGCGAAAGTAGAAGGGCAAAGTTCAGAAATGAAATGGTTTCTCTGACTCTCTCAACTATGGTGTGAACAGTTAGACACATGCCAAGCTTCACCAACCCTACATTGAATGCCTAGGACTTAGTACCTTCTGCCAAGCTCTCAACCAAAATGAATGTCAGGAAGTTTTCCATTGGCCCTCTAAACATTGAGCAAGGCCAAGAAAGGAATCCCTGTTCCTAGAGATCTGTTGATTGAAATCACAAAGAGAAGCAGGGGAAAAATTAAAATTAATAGAATATATGAGAACTGTAGGGCAATTACAAAATAAGTAATGTATAAGTAATTGAAAAGGAATATGTAAAAGCTAGAAAAACCAATATAGATATTTGAAGTAATAATAGCAGAAATTGTTTCTTTTAAAATTGGGGATAGACTCCAAGTTACAGATCCAGGGAACTGAGAATGACAAGTAAGATAGATAGAGAAGGATATGTACAAACTGAAAAAAAAATCAAAGACAAAAATAATCATTGAATAATGCTGAAAGAAATCAAACACTTTCTTCAGAGGAAAACAATAATTATACTCACTTGAAACTATGCAAGCAAGAAGAAAATTGGGTGGAATTTCCAGAAGGTTATAAAAAAATCTAAAATTATATATTTATTAGAGTTACATTTCAGAGTAAAGGAAATAATTTAAAAAATATTTTCAGTCACACTCAAATCAATGGAACATGCCATGCAATCATTGTGAGTAGTCCTTTGAACTAGGCCAGAAACTTGGATCTAACATAAAATAAAGCAAAACTCTAAAATGAGGAGTAAATAAAGGAAACATACTACATTTCTCATAGTCTTCTTTTATTTATCCAATGGTAATTTGCTTTAAGTATTAATAGTAAGAGCTCGTTAGGCCACTGCACTACATGGAGATATGGAAAGAATGAGAGCTCTATTGGAAAAGGGGAGACACATGACTGCAACACTGCACACAGTGGTTTTCTTCAAAAGTGCTCAACGCTGGGAGTAAGATATTCTTCAGTAGGTATATTAGTGTTGCTGTATGGTCCATTGTATTCAGAGAGCTTTAATTACAAGCTATCAAGGCTTAGAAGAAGATTGAGTATATATAGTTAAATATGAGAAACCAGATGTGTCAAGTCTGTGTGTTGTATAATTCTAACCAAATGACATTCTAGGAAAGGGAAAAAGTACACAGATAATTTTTTATTAAAAAATAAAACAACAGCAACATCAGGAGGTTAAAAAAGAGAGAAAGAGGACAGGCAAACAAAGGGATTTCAAGAATAGCAAAGCTGTGCTGTAGTCCACAGGAAATGGGGTAGGGGGAGATGGTGGTGTTTGCTACATTATATATTTATCAAAACCCATAGGATCTAATTCTATTATATAATCGCTGAACTAAGGAATTTTAATAAAATCTATTTGTAAACCTTAGTGAATGAAGCTGTGTTAACACTGGCTTATTAGTATTGCTGAGTGTTGCATACTAACAGACTTTGCTGACGGGGGAAATGCGTGGTGGGGTTTATTGTGTGGATCTCTGCATTAGTAACTTAGATTTTCTGTAAATCTAACATTGACTCAAATTTGAAGCACCATCCTTCAGTACCAGTGACATGGAGTAAAATTTGTTTATTTACTGATTTGCCATATTTTTAACGATATTATATTTTTGCAGTATGTTTGCTCATTGAGCTCCTGGAAGATTCTCATGGACCAGTGAGAACATATAGTCAGTCTAACTGGAACATTGGTTTCAGGATAGATCATGTCTTAAAATGAGGTGATTATTCTAAAGTCCATTCCACCTCACACTGGGATGAATGACTTCTAGTATGGGCTGGACTCCTTCAGTCATCAAAAAAGTAACCACACACTATGTGCATTATACTTCAAGAAGTTTTATCTTTGCTAGTAAATATATCCTGCTTTGGAAAACATTTTAAATCAATAGATGCTTTTACTAGAGTTAGAAAACTAAACACAGTACATGTATGGGGCTCTCGCTACAAATCTCCAACTTGCACATATTAATGTCAGCACAAGCCCGCTATGTTAGCAGTGTTAACACTTGGCTCCTGAATTCTTCACTGTGAGGTTAGTGAGGACTCATACCGAGTCTTCTTCCTGCTGAAGCTGCTCTATGCTTGTCCAACATCCTTAGCCTGAATTAAAATAAGCTAATTCATGGACTTATTTACAAAATGATATACTTTGCCCATTGGCTTTCATAGCTGTTGTATATGAATAGGCTTTTGATTCAGAGCCCAAAACATTTTCCAAAGTTCACTCCTTGGCTTCAGTTATTAATGTTGTGTTGCTCTTGGCAACAAGGGGTGCCATACAGCACAGGTTTAAATTTGTTACTGCTTGTTTGCTACTAATTTTATAAGTTATTTTATTTTAATTACCAGATATGATATCCTTAAGACATGTATTACTGCCATGATTGCTGTTGACAAAGCACTTAGATAATATAAAGAAATACATCTTGGAAATAAATGTCCAGAAGTTTTATTAACTATTATTATTTGACAAATATATATGTCAGTTACAGGTGTAATTCTGTTATACAATTGATACAGTGGTGAACTTTTGTTTCACCTTCTTATAATGTGGGTTACTGTGTAGAAACCACTAGAACGAGAGGTTCTCTTGCTTTCTGTTGAAAGTTTACGCATGCTTTTCCTAATAATTAAGGAATCTAGCATGGAATGTCACAGTTGGGCAAAATTACATAGGTGGAAATTTAGAGTATGTTTTTGTTTGGCTAATCTTATCTGATTTGATTTGATTATTCTCCTGAATGCTAAGAAAACAAGTGCATGAATCTATGATGAGCTGAAAATATAGGCTTTAGGGAGGTCTTTCCCTCTCTTCTTCCCTGACTTCTGACCTCTGCCTGTTACAAACTCTTACTCTGCACTTGGATAAATTTTGACCTTCTGTGTTAATTACTGAATATTGCACCAAAAACTTCGTTAATAAGGTCTGAGAATTGGATATCACAACATTAATTTAGAGGTCAATTTTACATAATCTTCATTTAGCTAAATAATAGTAGAAGGTCTGCCCCCCCCAAAAAAAAACTAGAAGAATCCTAGCCTTGGGTTGTAGATGAGATTTATAGGACCAGATGTGTGATTCCTGTGGAATGGATCTTAAATCATACCAATAAGTAATTGGATACTCCCTAATATTGTGCCTCTATTGCACCCATGGGCATGTCTTCTCATGAATGAGTTCATTACTGTAGTTCATAGAGCACATAGCTGGCTATGATAGCCATTTATTTATTTATTTTATCTTGGTAGCCTACATAGAACCTTCTGGTATTCTAAAAGCTAACCAGCAGGAAGACTGGTTATTACCAAGCTCATTTATCGACGTTCTGTGTCTAAAGTGTCATTAATGATCGAATCTCACTATCATGTTCTGGTGGGTCATTGCAAACACTGTCTTCTGGACATGGCAAGACCAATAAACTGATGAACTCACAGAAGCTGTGGATATCCTTGTATAGGATCAAGCCAGTTAACAGTATAGCTTCAGAGTGTGGCTCTTCACTGAGGCACAATTGACCGCTAATGGATTTTGGTAAAGGGAAACTGAGTTGTCTTGAGGGTGTGGCTCCTTGTAGGTGGACCATTCTTTATGGGATGACTCTACACCTAGGAGTGTTTGGGCAACGTAAGCTGGAGTTGCGAGATTATTTTTAAAAAGGTGAACACAAATTTGGGAAAGAATAAGAAAGTTGATTGAGTGAAGTATCCCAGACCCAGAAAGATAGTTATCACATGGGCTCACTCATAAGTGGTTTTTAAACATAAAGAAAACCAGCCCACAAATCACAATCCCAGAGAACCTAGACAACAATGAGGACCCTAAGAGGGACATACATGGATCTAATCTACATGGGAAGTAGAAAAAGACAAGATCTCCTGAGTAAATTGGGAGCATGGGGACCATGGGAGAGGGTTGAGGGGAGGGGAGAGTAAGGGAGGGGAGCAGAGAAAAATGTATAGCTCAATAAAATCAATCAAAAAAGAAGGTTGGTGGTATAGATCTGGAAAGAGCTGGTAGGAAGAGTGGGAGAAGAATATGATTATACAACCTTGTATAAAATCTCAAAGATTCAACAAAATATTACATTAAAAATTATATTTCCCAAACTTTTCTCTAAGTAAGCATTTTTTTAATCATAAGATCAAACCAGGAATACTATATACTATGATTGCAGAATATTTGGGGTAATAAACACTCCTGCTTTCATTCTGTCTACTTTCAAGTTATGGTAATAGATAATAAAAAAGAAGCAAATTAAAAATTATCATATATTATTAAGAAAATAAGACAGGTAAAAATAAAATAAACACATTTTTATTTTTTTCATGTCAAGTATAGTCATTATCCCACTTCTTCTGGATAATTGCTTGGAATTAATTGATTAATTTCAAGATGAGAAATAGATGCATGAAGTCCATTCTATAAAACCATACAAGGAATGTTAAGTAGTAAAGTAAATTAAATTCTCCAAACCCAATAGTAAAAACCAACAGGACTATAGAAGAAGGATTCTTATATTGTAGCCTCTCATAAACAAAACAGCCAACCAACCAACCAACCAACAAACAAGCATAAATACCTCATTGCCATAAGGAGGTGGTGTGGTCTTAAGACTAAAATCAACCTTGGTAACGGTTGTGCCTGGACAGATGAGGGAAGCTTTTGTCTGTGACTGAATTTTGAGAAAAATAAGATGAAGGGGCATAAGTGAACAATCATATGAAAACCACAGTTGCGTGTCTTTCCAAGGAGACGTTCTTCATACAGCTATGTGCTCCCTGCCAATTTTTGACCTCAATATTTTTGGAGAAGTAAAAGCTAATAAACGTCTCACACACACCAACCTAGTTCATGAAACTATTTCCCATCAGCCTGGAATAAAACACTGGCTTATTCTTCGGAAAAAAATTCTTCAAAAATTAAGATTTTATAAAAGCATTAGCTATCAGAGTGGAGCCCAACGGAGCCAACTACACTATCAAATAATTCTAAGCTGCCTAAGAAAATCCAAACCATATTTACTAACCCTTGGAATAAACACAAAAGGGGAAATGTATCTCCAAAAGACAGAGAAGTTAAAATAGAAACCCAAAACATACGAAAATATATGTTGCTGGAAAGGAAAAAAAATATAAAATAAAACATTTACAAAAGCAATCAACAAATAAAATGAGAAAAAAGTAGTAAGATTGTTATGCTGAAAAAATGTATGGCAGCAATTCCTTTAAAAGTTTGAAGACTAAACAAACAAAGGCAAAACAAGAATTCATCAAAGAGAGGAAATATTTTTTAACTAACAGATCAAAGAAAATTTTACAATACAATTGAAAAACAGTTGTCATTCAAATCAAAAGCAATGCTTGTCTAAAAATATTATAATCAGTAACCCTCCTATACACAAAGGATAAAGAAACTGAGAGGGAAATCAGAGAAACATCACCTTTCACAATAGCCACAAATAGCATAAAGTATCTTGGGGTAACACTAACCAAGGAAGTGAAAGATCTATTTGACAGGAACTTTAAGACCTTGAAGAAAGACATCGAGGAGGACACCAGAAAATGGAAGGATCTCCC